>VWZE01024858.1:1744-24185 GCA_013396675.1 Eubucco bourcierii
AAAGACAAAAAAACAAAAAAAAAAAAAAAAAAAAAAAAAAAAAAAAAAAAAAAAAAAAAAAAAAAAAAGTGAAACTGAACTCTGCAATAGAAATCACATGAGACATTTGACATTTCGCTCCACAGCTGTTCTTGTTGCAAACCATGAGATTTCTTAAATCTGTTCATGAAGTTGTCCTACCTGTAAGTACACATATATATACTTAATACACTATTAAGATTTCTTTGGCTTCTGTAATGTAGTGTGCCATGACAGGCAACAGACTTGTCCCCATGCTTATTCCAGTCTCAGTGTATGTACAGCTGGAAGGCAGCAGCCTATATAATATTCACAATAACAGGGAATTTTCACATTGAGAAAGTGAAGACTGCAAATTGAACTACCCAAACGACAACCTCTTATTTATTCTGCAATTTTACACATTGGCCTTCAATATGCAATTTCGATGTTGTCATTGATCACAATATGGCTCAATCTGCCCTTCCCTTACAAGAAAATAAGGGGTGCTGGGCTGATAGCAACCTTGGAAATTTCTCAATGCAAATTGTCTAAACTGTAAAGGCCTTTTTGCAGTTTGAAGAGCTGTGAAAACCTCGTGAACCTATGTTCAAGCTAAGAATACTAACGTAACTTGAGAAATTGCATATCCCTATGACTTACAGCTATCTCTTTTTTCCTAATTTTTGCCTCATATGCCTGTCAAGGCCATAAGAAGTAGATAATCTTTATCCAAGACTATAATGTAATTTGAAAGCCAGCCACAAGGAGTAATGAAACTGGATGTTCAGCAAGACTTACTCTCACTCTGCAGAGGTGTGAAGAGATGGGTTTATTCTCTCCAGGGTGTGGAAAGCAGGGTCTAGAGAATGGAGAAGTACTCAACACAGGAAGCAGCACCAGGGGAAGAGAGAAGTAGGCTTACTGTCCTAGCAAAAATTACCTTCAGTTTGCTACAGAATCAGTCAAAACACAAGAAATACAGCTGACTGAAAGACACACAAACATGCTATGATTCAGTAGCAGACCACAAAGAGGACACAACACTCCTAAAGTCTCTGATCACCCCCCCCAGAGGTACTATAGACAGTTCAGGGAATCAGTCACAGAAAGTTAGTTTCTTCTACCTCTTACCTCCAGTCACCTCTTTTGCCCAATTGAAATTAGGTGACTTTTGTATGAAGCCATTCTAAACCTTATATGTTGCCTACTCCAGTTTGTATGTGTCCCCAAACATTAAAATGTCCTTAAGGCTGATGCAGTGAGAAATGCACTATTTAAGCCAGTAAATTATCTTCAAAGTTCAGCATTGACTTGAGGATTTAACTGAACCAGTTAGGAGACTGTAACAGACATCTGCCAAAGAGGCTGAAATCTAATCACAATTGACTCCTATTCTCAAAACTCAAGGAACATCTAGGGTATAGATATGCAATTCAAATATCAGCTGGAAAGCACCCCATAGGGTTGTTACCAGACTTATTCAGAATCAAAACACTGGGATATTTGCAATTACAGTCATGGTCTGTGCTTCACACATAAGGGTGAAGCATTATTTTTCTAAAGAATTTGAAATGGGGGCAGGGGAGAAAAAAAGGTATAGTTTACGGGAGACAGAATGGTCTTATCTGAATTTGGCATGGATGTGGAAATTAATTTCCTGCTCTTAAACACACAAGTTTACAGTTCACCAATGCAATATGCCACCCTTAACACAACCCTGCAGAAATTCTGGAAGCCATCAGTGGTTCCCCTGTGCTCCCATGCAGCCCTCCTCTTCCTCTTCACTCACATTTTTCCCCAAGGAAAACCTTATGAATGGGGAGCTCCTGAAATGATGCAGTGCTGAGTTCTCTCAATCTTCATGTCCTTTCATGTTTTTCTCTTCTTACCTCTTTCATATCTTGCACATCAGCAAGAGGAAGACATAAAGGTATTTTTTGCAGGGAAACGTCGGCACCATCTAATGCACATGAAAGCAAAAGAGTTTAACTTTAATCCCTAGGTTGCTGTCAAATCTGTACTTAGATTAAGTATAACAAATGGAAGATATACAAACTCACATGTTAATCAAATGCTACTTTTCCCACAGTCATCATCATCTAATAAAGGTCATCTGATCTGTTTACAAAACAAATCATACTATTTTGCACCTGTGGGGAGCCTTTTAGTAGTAGAAGGCAATTTCTTTCTAATTCAATGGCAAAGAGGCATGCCTAACTTAAATGCCCATTATACCCACTCTCTGACTTAAAGGAAATTGCACATTGTGAAGGGAGGTAGACTTGTCTGTGCCTGTTAAACTTTGAAATTAATGTGTTTAAACTTCATCTAGTGTACACGATTTTATTCATTCTCTCAGAATTCCTTAACTCATGCTAGACTTTAATGATTTTAATTTCCTGTCTCTTGCAGAGGAAGTGGAATATGCAGCATTCCTGATCAAAAAAACAAATCCAGCCATCCCTGTACCTCCAACTCCCATTTGTCACTAAAAAACTTCTACATCAACTCAATGTTTCTACCTTTAAACTTATCTGCGGTGACCTTTTATTACCTAAGTATCTACTCAAGCCTACATAATAAACTTCTTTGTAACTCTGTAACTGGCAATGCATTCCTAATTGTTTGTTTTAAAACAGTAGTTACAGAAGTGCATTTAGGTAATGGCTTTCTTATACTAAATATTATAAATACTTCAAGAGATATCTGAACCTAAAGAATTTATCACAGACTTCTCTAAGGGGAGAGTCAAGAGCATGTAAGCTACTGTGATGGGCATCAGAGAACAGCATGCCCTTCTATCTGTGGACACACTTTGCTATCGATATAGAATCATAGAATCATAGAATGGTAAGGTTGGAAGGGACCTTAAGGATCATCTAGTTCCAACTCCCTGCCACAGGCAGGGACACCTCCCACTAGTACAGGTTACTCAAGGCCTTGCCAACCTGGCTTTCAACACCTCCAGGCAGGGAGCAGCCACAACCTCCCTGGGCAACCTGTTCCAGTGCCTCACCACCCTCAATGCAAAGAACTTCCTCCTAACATCTAGTCTAATTTTCCTTCTGCCNCAGCCCTCTGATCATATTTGTGGCCCTCTGGACCCGCTCCAACAGTTCTGTGTCCCTCCTGTGCTGGGGGCTCCAGAACTGCACATAGTACTCCAGGTGGGTTCCCAGTAATTTCAGATAAGTAGCATCTTTCACTGCTGTACTATTACATACTCAGTAGAACATAAAAATGTCACGTACAAACTTCCTAGTTCTCCCAGAAAGTACTCAGATGAGCAGAAATACCCGCAGCAAAACACCAGAGTCATAGTCAGTCAAACTGCCACCAATAAAGTTCTACAATTCCTTCGACAAATTCTAGTCTCAAACCAGAAATGTCCCTAGAAGAATATACTGACAGGCGTTCTAAACACATCAGAGTAGCAGTGGATTAAGTTATTTAAGCTAGTATTCAGGTTCCTTTATGTTTGCCATAAACACCTCAGCATTATATCAAAGGCCACAGTTTTTAACAAGAGGACAGATTAAACATAAGGAGGAAGCTCTTCACAATAAAAGAGCAGAAATACTGGGAACAGGCTGCCCAGAGATGTGGTGGAGATTCCATCTCTGGAGACAGTCAAGGTCAAATTTGATGGGGCCATGAGCAGCCTGATCTAGATGGAGATGTCTCTGCTCACTGCAGGGGCGGTGCACAAGGTGACCTTCAAGGGTGTTTTCCAACCAGATGCCTGCTATCACACACAGAAGCTGGTATTTCAAATTAGGTCTAAAAACTAGTTTATCTAATCAACCTTTATAGCACTAGCATATAAAGAGCAAAACATTTGCCACCATCTGCCTTTTGTTGTTTGGAAGCTACAAAGAGAGCAGAGGTCAATACTAAGAACATACATTATTTTCAGAGTAGTAGTTCTTTCTTTTCTAATGGTTTGTGTCATTATATAGTTAAGGCAAGCTCTAAAGTGAGTTGGCCTCCGTTCACCAGTCATCATTTCTACAAGTTAAAAATACAATTTTATTTGCCACCTTGTAGGTTCTCCTTCCAGCTCACAATGCAGGACTAAGTTACACATCCTGGTCAGTTGCAGGTTGCCCAACATCCAGTTACTACAGATCTACCTTTAACTTGCCAACAGTCTGAAGAGCTATCATGAAGAGCAGTGTCTTTGGGTTTCTTCCACATAAACTGTGAAAATTTCTTCCATAAAAATATCTTAAACCAGGAATTAAACAGCAAGTGAGATCTCTCTGCATGTGTGTACACAGATTTAAAACATTTATTTTCTTTTTTCTGAATCTGCAGGGACAAAAACAGTGAATTTGGCCATGTAAAGTTGAGATTTTTTACCTTCCTTGACAGAGTACATAATAGGCCAAAGACATTATTAAGAGCATGTCTATGCAGCACAATGAATTATGCAGAGTTGCACAGGCTATATTAGAGGACAAGTACTGTATTTTAACAACAGTTTCTGTTCCTAGATAATCAAAAAGCTGGCAGAATGGGTGGAACTTTGAGCTAATGCAGCCACATTGCTTCCATTACCAGATCAGTCTTTACGTGGATACAAGGTGGTTTGTTACTTGAAATCAGCTTTTAGAAACCTGGTTTACCCAATAGTTTTTTTTCTCTCTCTTGTACTCAAACATAACTTTAAACATAAAGTCAGATTCAATGCAGTATACCTTGCATTGCTCTGTAAAGTTTTTGCACCTACAGTGGAGCTTGAATATTTGTTACTCGGTACAGAATAACAGAATGTTAGGGGTTGGAAGGGAACTCAAAAGATCAATGCCACTGCCAGAGCAGGATGACCTATAATACATCACACAGGTATGCACCCAGGGAGGTCTTGAATATCTCCAGAGAAGGAGACTCCTGGCCACAAGTGCACATTGCTGGCTCATGGTCAGTGTCCCATCCACTAGGGTGGAGGATCTGGTGATCCTTTCCCCTTTGCTGCCTTCCAACAGATAGTCCCTAACCTATACTGATACCTGGGGTTGTTCTTTCCCAGGTACAAGATTCTACACTTGCCCTTAAGGAATTTCATTCAATTTCTCCCTGCCCAACCCTCCAGCCTGTCGAAGTCTTGACAAATGGCAGCACAATCCTCTGGTGTGTCAGACACTCCACCCAGTTTGGTGTCATCACCAATCTTGCTGACAGGGCACTCCATGCCCTTATCCAGGCCCACTGATGAACATATTGCTCCAAACAACCCTCCTGTCCTTCATATGCCCGAGGACAGCACCAAGGATAAATTTCTCCATTACCTTTCAAGGGACGGAGGTAAGGTTGACTGGTCTATAGTTACCCAGGTCCTCATTCTTACTCTTTTTGAAGACTGGAGTGATGTTTGTCTTCCTTCAGTCCCTAGGCACCTCTCCTGTCCACCACAACTTAACAAAGATGGTGGAGAGTGGTTTGGTAATAACCTCCACCAGCTTCCTCAGTACCTGCAGGGCCATGTTATCAAGAACCATGGATTTATGGATTTCCAGATTAATTACCTGTTCCTTAATCCAGTCCTCATCAGTCAAGGAAAACTCTTTTGTCATGTCTTCTTCTGGGGTCTCAGGGATCAAGAATACCATATGTAGATTGATTTTGGTTTGAAAGAAGGTTCACATTTTGCTTCATATCAGCAAAATTTGCTCTTTCATCATACTAGGTCCTCTTTCAATCTCTCTCACTAGTGAATAAAAAACATCTTTTTGTTAAGGTTGGTAGAATGAATTCTCATGTTAAAAGAAAATGTTATGTTTCTAGTTAAGATACTTTAATTACTCTTCTGTCAGAGTGTGTGCTTGATGAATGTCTTGGTAGACCTAAGCAGGACAAAATAGGCTTATGCATGTCCTGGCTTGCCCAGACATTTTTTCTGCTTTGGGAAGAAACAACCATGGAAAAGAGGACAAAGAATCTGGAGCCACTGAGTCTAAAGACCCTGGCTTGCCCATACTCATTTGCGTCCTGTGGTAAAGAAGGTACACAGGCTCAGCTTGTGCCTGTCTCATGCAAGGCCTGTGTTCTGCCCTAAAAAGGGTAAAGCAAATCTATGGCTTCACGTAACATGGTCAAGCTTGGGTAACTGATTGGCTGTTCTGTTTCCAAAGGTCAAATAGTCTCAGGTTGTATTGATAAAAGGAGATGAGCAGGTGACACAACGTGCTTTGCTGCTGTATGTGTGCTTTGCCGTTGTACTCGTGCTTGTTGTTGCCTTATCGTATCCTGAACTATCTGAAAACTGCCTGCATCCAGTTTACCAGGATCAGGCTCTAAATGCCTCCATGCAATTGGCCTGCATAGCCAGCATGACATCTGTGCTAAGACTACACATCACAAGACATCCTGGCACCTGAAAGCCTCCTGCCAAGGCAGGAAGTCCTGGAGATACACAGATCATACAGAGATCAGAACCAGGTCAGAGACTGTCTGTCTCCTTTCCCCAGCACCCAGAAGCCTGGGAAGAATCAGAAGTCCCAGTAGATGACAAGAAAGTAACAGAATTTCCTGAAAGCATTCGGGTACTGTCTGAAGCTGTAGCTAGCCCTGCAAGTCAGGAGATAATTTGTGAGTAAATACTTAAAGTCTCTTGTAATTCACCATTGTCTTCTGCCATAAGCAGAAAGGAGTTCCTTCAGTCCATCTGGTGGACAAGCGGTGTATTGACCAGAAGAACCTTCTCTTCAAGTTCAGTGGAGTTCAATTAATGTTATATTATTACTAGCTATTTCTACATCCATATTACGTTTCCATGATGGTGCAAAGAACCAATTATTATTAAAATTAGTAGTCAGGATGGTGAGAGTTCAGAATATCAACTATTAATAAACAATATTCATCTTTAAAAATCATATCTCGCATCAATTAATTACCCCTCCATACAATAGGTTTGATGCAAAGGAGCTAAGGCAGATGGACTGAAGAAGTGAGAAGAGAGTGCCTTATCTTATATTTTGACTATTTATGTCCCTCAGCAGAACAAATGAGTGATACAGACATCACTATTCTCTTTTCGCAGTCAATGATCTAATTTCTCTCATTAAAACCAGCACAGGGGCTACAAGAAGGCTGGAGAGGGACTGTTTACAGAGGCCTGTAGATATAGGACAAGGAGCAATGGCTTTGAACTAGAGAAGTATACATTTAGATTGGATGTCAGAAACAAGTTCTTTACCAGGATGGTGGTGGAACACTGAAACAGGTTGCCAGGGAAGCAGTTGAGGTGTCACCTCTGGAGATATTCAAAGTAAGGCTCAAAAAGACACTGGGCAACCTGACCTAGTTGAGGGTGCCCCTGCTTACTCCTAAGGGGATTGGACTAGATGACCTTGGAGGTCCCTTCCAACCCAAACCGTTCCATGATTCTTTTCCCCTTTCAACTTAATTTAGATCATTAAATGTCAGATAACTGGAAATAATTTTTTTGGGTTCTGTTTTTTTATGTTTTTTTCCAAGTGGGATTTACAAGACTCTCTTTAGGGACCTCAGTAATTTATTCTTATACTTCTAATCATTGCCTTCCATTTGTTAGGCTGAGCTAATAAAATCCTGTAAAGTTTACAAGCATTTGTCAAGAGGAAGATGATTTCTTGCTGCCTTGATCAAGTGGGACCAGAGCACTCTGTTAAGACCTCCAGAGGGATCAAAGGCTCAGTCTGCTGTAGATCAAATACAAGCTACGCTTTTTGTATTCTTGCCGATTTGTGAATTCTCTCTGCATTTTCCACTAAACTTCAAAAACACATAAATAAAAACTCTTCAGACATCCTAGTCATAGGTGGGGGACCACACAGCATATTAACCCGGCCTGTCATCTCCTGGTTATGCAGCCCTTTCCAGATAGCTTTGGCTTAAATCTCCCTCCTAATATTCATACAGGTTAGTCATGTAGGAATTCAGCAATACTGCTATGTGCTCATGTGACTCCTAATGTTGCTCACAGAGCATCTATTGAAATTGGCATTGATTTTTTAATCTCAGCAAATCTTCCAAAAGATTACAATAAACAGGCATCCAAGCAGAGTCAGGTGTTCTCTGACTGACTGAGGAAAACAGTGGTTGTTTTCAGTTTTCCTGGCATTTTAAATGGATGTTGAGTACATTAGAAGCAGTACTTGAACTGCTATTTCTGTTTCCTTTCAAAGCACTTTATATGGAAGGAAAGGTGGTCTCAGGAAAACCAGGGCAGAGACCTCACTGTGGACAGCTGAGGTTCAGTCATTTTGTGCCAAGCACATAGAGAATGTGTATTTCCATCTTCACAAAAGAATGGAAAAAGGCATTAATGTCTCACTTCAAACTTTCATCTGTGCTTATTCATTTGTCTGTTCCACACATGGTTTATGAAAACACAAGCAAGCAGAAAAAGATTAAACACTACTCTCTAACGATGTCCCTCTACTAATAATAAAAAAAAAACTTTCTAAAGAAAAATTTATACTACATCAGACCCATGACTTATTTTTGCTGTTCGCAGCACATTTGAAATGTCTTTAATTTTTTATGCATTCAATACGCCCTAAGAATTTCTTCTCAGATTTTTTTTATGGGAACCTACAAAGAGCCTCAATGACTACTGTGTCAGACATTTGCTGTTCTTCTGTATTCAGAAAAAGTAATATGCGTAGAAGAACTCGTGTGCAGCACAGGAATTCTACTAGTACAGTGGCAAAGATCAAGACGTAACTTTTAGTTTTTAATTTAAAATTTAAATCATGTTATACAGGGGAAATAGAGTAATAGAAGATCCCCTGGTCATTTTTAAAAGTAAGTTTTAGAGTTCATCTGGATGTAATAATATAGGTTGTACAACACAGAATTACCAGAGAATGCCCTGCTTATAATGTATAATTGAAATTACGCTTACAACTGTAGTTCTGTGAATAAATTTTTCAAGTTTGGCTGTCTGACAATCTTCCCATTCCACAAATGCAGATTAAAGGGAATGTTTAAAAAAGCATTTGTCCAGCATGGCTAGAGAAAGTCACTATTGCACTATTGCCAGTTCTGTGTCTGATGATGAAGGTCCAAAAAGTACAGAGAGTTGAAGTTATTAACTTTGATTTTTTAAAGCAAAATCATTATTAAAAATGCAATAACTTGCTACATTTTTTTTTGGTTGGTAGGTTGGTAGGGATTTTTTTAAGTCGCATGAGAGTCTTTCTTGTTGCAGTGTTTCCTGTTCATTCTCTGAATATTATGGATATTAGGAATTATTTAAGATAATCCTTTCCTTTGAATTTTAGAAAACCTGTACCTCCATCACTATTTAGCTTCCCAGACTAATTTGGCTCTGTCAAAGAAAATCAAGATTGAATTGGTTTTCTTTCTTCTGCATGTTTCCTCTGTTCCCTTCAACCTGAGAACTGGCCATATAAACCTCCTGATGCTGTGGAAGAGCAGTAATGCCATTCTTCAGGTGTAATAGAGACAGAAGATGATCATTTCCAAAGGACAATGCCCTGGGAATGGCAACACTACTTGACAAATTCATGTAATCACAGAATGCACTGTGTTGGAAGGGATCACCAAAGCCCATCTAATCCAGCCCCCATGCAGTAAGCAGTGACATTGCCAACTAGATCAGGCTGCTCAGATCCCCTTCAAACCTGACCTTGAATGTCTTCCATGGATGGGTCCTCCATCACTTCCCTAGGCAACCTGTTCCAGTGTTCCACCACCCTCAAAGTAAGTAACTTGTTCCTAATGTCCAATCTAAATCTACCCTGCTCTAGGTTAAAACCATTGACCCTTGTTCCATTGCTACAACCCCTTCTAAACAGTCCCTCCCCAGCTTTCCTGTAGGCCCTTTTTAGGTACTGGGAGTCCTCTACGAGGTCTACCCAGAGCCCTCTCTTCTCCAGACTGAACAAGCCTGGCTCTGTGAACTTGTCCTCATAGCAGATGTGTTCCAGCCCTCTAATAATTTTTGTGGCACTCTTCTGGACCGTTTTCTTCAAATGCACCTCCTTCTTGTTCAAGCACTCCAGAACTGGGCACAGTTCTTCAGCGCTCTTCATAATGCAACCAGCTGATTGAGCTGGTTTGATGACCAAGAACTGAAATATCTATGCCTTCTATGAACTAGCTAGTGATAACTAATTAGCGGCAGAGTCCAGTTGTAGGCAGTAACTAGTGGTGATCCCCAGAGGCCAGCACTGGGTTCAGTTTTATGTACTGGCTTCATCAGCAATCTGCATGAAGGGAAGAGTGTATGCTCAGCAAGCCTGCTGACGATATAAAACTGGGAGGAGTGGCTGACACACCGTCAGGTTGTGCAGTCATTCAGAGAGACCCAGACAGGCTAGAGAGTTGAACAATGGGGAACTTAATGAGTTTCAATAAGAATAAGTATAGTCTTCCACTTGGGGAGAAACAACATCACGCCCAGTATAGATTAGGGGTCATTCTATTGGAAAGCACATCCATGGAGAATGACCTGGCAGTGCTGATGGACTGTAAGCTATCCATGGGACAGCAACGTGCCCTTGTGTCCAAAAAGGGCAAGTACATTCTGGAATCCATTAATAAGAGTATGACCAGCAGGTCAAGGGAGGTTCTCCTCCCACGTCTACTCTACCTTAGTGAGACCACATCTGGAGTATTGCATCCAATTCTGCATTCCCCAGTTCAAGACGGGCAGTGATATATTAGAGAGAGCCCAATAGAGGGCTATGAGGATGATGAAGGGACTGGAACATTT
Organism: Eubucco bourcierii; assembly: GCA_013396675.1. Taxonomy (NCBI): domain Eukaryota; kingdom Metazoa; phylum Chordata; class Aves; order Piciformes; family Ramphastidae; genus Eubucco; species Eubucco bourcierii. The sequence goes on from VWZE01024858.1 coordinate 12,471, forward strand.
GTCTTATGAGGAAAAGCTAAGAGAGCTGGGGCTGTTTAATCTGGGGGAAAACTAATGGGGGATTTTATTTGTAGGAATAAAGGGATCAGAGTTAAAGGTCTCATTGGATGAGTACAGACCCTGGAATAGAGACACAAATTATGTTTGTTGATATAAAGCCCTGAGAACAGGGAACATGAAAAAGAACAACAGGAATAAACATCTACTGTGGTTGGTATGCTTGAAATTCTTAGTTGAGACCTTTTTGAGATAAGGAACTAAGTGTTAGACTGGAAAAGATCTGCTTGTAAAGCAGCTTGCTGCAGGCTGTTGCATCAGCCCCACCTTTTGCTTTTTGTCTATAAAAGCTTTGCAGTTTCTCAATAAAGGGTCTTTGAACCTTGGCTGTCTGTGACCTGTGCTCGGAGCCAGTGCCCTAATATGACACACTATTAATGTTTACAAATAACTAAAGAGTGGGTGTCAAGAAGAGGTCAGTCTCTTTTCAATGGTTCCCTGTGGTAGGAAGAGGGGCAACAGACACAAACTGGAACACAAGAACTGGAACTCCACCTCAGTGTGAGGGAAAACTTTACTAGGAGGATGATGGAGCACTGGAACAGGCTGCCCAGAGAGGTTGTGGAGTCTCTTCCTCTGGAGAATTTCAAGACCCATCCAGATGTGTTCCTGTGAGACCTGCCTTAGGTAATCCTGCTTTGGCAGGTGGTAGACTTGAAGATCTCCAGAGGTCCCATGCAACTCCTACTATTCCATGGTTCTGTGAGTCAATAAATTAAATTTTAGAAAATAAAAGAATTATCCGTGCAAACAACTGACTAATATGAATGTGGTTTTAGTTTGTGGTCTTCATAATCCTGGTAGTTTCACAACATTATAATTTAAAAGATACCAAGTGAGGCATGATTTAGAAAAATGAGTTTGCATGCACTGTGCAGCAACTTCCACCACTATGTCGTGGAAGGCCTAAATTATACCTGAATAGCCATCCTGCCCCCCCGCCTCCCTTCTCCCCTTCTTCCCGGGTGGAAGAAGTGGGAAAGCAGACAAAAGTCTGGGGCGCCTTCCAGTCTGCTATAAACACTCCATATTCGGAGCTGCCATGCACCCTGCTTTGTCTCTGGTAAGCACAGGTCACGGTGCTGGGCTTGTGCACCTCCCTGTTTTGGTGAGGTAGCTTGGGATTGGTTCCAGGAATGTTTTTTGTCTGTTGCTATTGGTCAAAACACTTGGTCAAAGCTTTTAAAAAACAACTCATTTGTTTGCTGTTACTGCTATTATTTTGTCTGCTACGTGTTTGTGTTGCTTGACATCTCATAGCGGGGGACTTGTCTTTCCCCACAAATGGTGGACCTGACCCTGCCTCTCTGTCGCGCCAAACCAGGGCTTGCCCCGTGCTGGGGTACAGCTACCCGCCTGAGCTCAGCCCATCCCCAGTCCGTTTGACGCTGGCAGAGCCCAGGAAACAGCCCCGCGGCAACTTTGCGACACCAGGACTTGCCGGCCCGCCGCTCCAGATCGAGAGCCGAGCCCTTAGCCGAGCCTCGCAGCCGATCGGACTGCTCCAGCTCGGAAATCGGGATCCTGCTTCGCCCAGAGCCTGACTGCTCCCATCACCTCCTGAGAGCCACGGAAGGTTTGCCTGGTGTTTGTGGATCTCCTCAGTCAACGTGTTCCATTGGAACTATGCAAGCAGCAAACCCACATCGCATCACCGCCACGTGGAAGGCCACCACGCGACAGGGACTGTATTTTTCTTCGTTTCAGTTTCTAACCATACTTTGGGATTATAAATACTGAGGATCCAACCAGTGAGTAAACTCTCTTTCTGAAGTTCGTGAAAGTTGATGTTTAGTCTTAAGGCAGCAGTTTGTGCTGCAGGACTCTCCAGCTGTTCACATTTTCTAAACGTCTCTTAAAATAATTTAAATTAATTTGATTAAATATATATACATTCTGCAAAGATGGTTTTACAGATCGTATATTAGAATCTGTGTGTGAATTGTAAAGAAGTTGGGGAAGTTTTCTTAATTTATTATTTTTATATCAGCCTCGTTACAATTCATTTATAACCCAGATTCAAACCCCTCCTTAACACTCACAAATAAATACTTTTTAAAAGTTCATGCTTCCCTTTGTAAATCATCAAAAAATAGATAAATCCACTACTTTACATATTTAATATTACAATATATTTAACTAGTTGTATTTCTATTACGGAGAAACCATGGAAAACCTTTAATAAATTCTGATCACTTTTTACCAATTAAAATGCATCATTGACCCTGTGAGGACAAAGTATTATCAGGTCATGGAGCTAACATATTGTTAAATTTTATGGTTAATTAGGTTATTACAGACCATAAATATTCATGGTAAAAGTGAGCCAGTTTGCATGCCTTGTCACAGTTACAAAGAGACTAAAATTGTGAATTTGTATGGACATTGACACTGCTGGCAGGTCTTTGAAAAGCTAGATTTCACAAAACAGTCTTTACAAACTTGGCCATAACAGTTAGGTAAATCCTCTTCTTCTAACCATTCCTGCTTTGCCCATAAGCTCAGTGCATATGGGAGACAATAACAAAAGTATCCTAGAAATATATAAATTTGTTAAACTACAAATAAATAAATATGTTTAACTATACACTTCTCCTTCCCTTTAGGTCTCCCAGAACTGTCAAAATGAAAACTTGTTCTGAGTCTAAAAGTGTAAATATTGGGGTATTTCAGAATTGACTTAGAATCATAGAATGGTAAGGTTGGAAGGGATCTCAAAGATCATCTAGTTCCAACACCCCTACCGTAGGCAGGGACACCTCCCACTAGTACAGGTTACTCAAAACATCATCCAGCCTGGCCTTCAACACCTCCAGGGANGCCTCCTCCAACCTGGCCTTGAACACCTTCAGGGAGGGAGCAGCCACAACCTCCCTGGGCAACCTGTGCCAGTGCCTCACCACCCTTCCCTCTGCCAGTTTAAACTAATTGCCCCTCATCCTTGTCATTGCAAGACCTTGCAAATAGGCCCTCTCCAGCCTTCCTGTAGGCCCCTTCAGATACTGGAAGGCTACTATCAGGTCCCCTTGAAGCCCTCTCTTCTCCAGGCTGAAGAGCCCCAACTCTCTCAGCCTGTCCTCATAGGAGAGCTGCTCCAGCCCTCTGAGCATCTTCGTGGCCCTCCTCTGGACCCGCTCCAACACTTCCACGTCCTTCCTGTGCTGAGGGCTCCAGTACTGCACACAGTACTCCAGGTGGGGTCTGGCAAGAACAAAGGGGCAGAATCCCCTCCCTTGCCCTGCCGGCCGTGCTGCTCTTGATGCAGCCCAGGACTCGGTTGCTGTCTGGGCTGCCTGCACACACTGCAGGCTCATGTTGAGCTTTTCATCAACCCAGACTCCAAGGTCCTTTTCCTCAGGGCTGCTCTGCAGCCATTCACCACCCAGCCTGGATTTGTGCTTGGGATTATGTCTACCCAGGTGCAGGACCTTACAATTGGCCTTGTTGAATTTCATGAGGTTGGCCTGAGCCCAACTCTCCAGCCTGTCCAGGTCCCTCTGGATGGCATCCCTGCCCTCTAGCAAGTCAACTGTGCCACACAGCTTGGTGTCATCTGCAAACTTGCTGAGGGCGCACTCGATTCCTCTGTCCATGAGAGAGAGGAACTTCACAGAGTACTCTCCTATTATGTCCCTCTGGATAAGGAAGAGGGACTTCTGTAAGTTCTTTCTTTCTAAATTGCAGAGATAAGTATTTGATGAGTAGACTGTTTGGGGTTGAGGAATTATATAGATGGTTGCATCCAGAAGATAGTCAGCAGCTTCATGTCCACATGAGAAGGCTGACGAATGTTGTTTCTAAGGAGTCCGTGTTGGAACCAGTGCTGTTTAATCTCATGATATATGACATAGTGGGATCAAGAGCATGCTCGGCAAGTTTGCAGACACCACCACACACTTGAGGGACAAGATGCTATCCAGAGAGACCCAGGCAAGCTCAAGAAGTGAGCCCATTTGAACCTCAAAGCCATATGCAAAGACCTGCACTAGGTTGGGACAACCTCCAGTATCAATACAGGCTGGGGACTGAAGGGATTGATAGCAACCCTGCAGAGAAGGATTTCAGGCAGCTGATGGATGAAAAGCTGGCCACCAGCTCCAGGAAGACTTCATTGCAGCCTTCCAATACTTGAAAGGGGCTTATAGGAAAGAGGGGAACAGTCTTATTACCAGGGCCTGTTGTGACATGACAAGGGATGATTGTCATAAACTGAAAGAGGGGAAACTCAGACTAGATAAAAGGATGACACTTTTCACATTGAGGATGATGGAACACTGGAATAGGTTGCCCAGCCAGAGATGTTTTAGATACTCCACGCCTGAAAACATTCAAGGTCAGATTGAGCAACCTGATCTAGTTGAAGATCTCCTCATTCAGAGCAGAGTGGTTGTACCTTTAAAGTTCCTTTCCAACCCAGATTATTCTATGACTCTGTGACAGGTATGGTTCTGAGAATGAATGTGAATTGAATATCTTTCTGAAACCAGACAGCTTCAGAAGAGAAATGAGGAACTAGTGAGAAACGGGAACTGGAAAACCCTGGTCCAGATGTTGCTCAAAACAGCAAATCTAATGTAAAACCTTTGGTATTACCTATCATTCACAGATATGGTTTACATACAAAACAAGAAACCTTTCCCATTACAAATCAGTTGTTAATTTTCATGGGAGAGAAAATCTTCAGCATTAATATGCAACTACAACACATCAGTTAAAAAAATAATCGTAGTATAAATACTGTAAGCTCTAAACATTAATAACTCTGAAGGCTGAAAAGTTTCTATGTAAATAAGAGAAAATGCTAATTGATCCCTCTTTAAAAGCTCTTTACTACAGATACTGATCTCCAGGTTTTAACGCTTCCTTAATTCTACTCTTGGTATATTATAGGCTGTAGAAACGTCACCTAATTTAATCTGAGGAGCACGCAATTCAGGTTGGGGGCAGACTATACTTGATTTGGGAGCACAGTAACTTTAAAAGGTAGAAATGGTGAACCATGGAGGAATAACCATGGTAAAACGCAGTGCTCAACACTTTGCTTTCCAGACATTTATGAAATTTTTTTAAATGTTGTGGCTGAAAATGCGCATTCTTGACAGGTGACCCGAGCACCAAACACAGAATTTGTCTACAATGTAATTTAATCATTAGATGAACCCAGAGAACTAACATGAAGAGCTATAACTTTTGAGCATTATACCTCTCAACTAGTTTGGAAAGCTCTTCTATAAGACCGGTGTCACCTTTATACATGTATCATAAATAAGTTACATTACATAATTTTGGTTTTGGGTAGCTGCTTTCAGGAAGCCCACTACTTTTCCTTTTTTTTTAGGATACAAATCTATAGCAGGTCAAAGAATCCTTACCTGTCTTAGAGATAAAAGCCTTATGTTTGTAAGTTCTGCCAGTCCTTGGAATCAAGGCTGGTCAAAAGCAGGTGATCTTGCAGATTGCTCCTTTTAGATAGGAAGACTAATGGGGGCAGTGCCTTTTGAGGGAGCTCTATATTGCCGCAAAGGCAGCACTATGTCCTGTTTTCTGGAGCACAGCAGGAAGTACCACTTAGACTACAGCATTTAGGCTACAAATAAAGCCTTTGAAAAATAAAGGTTACGTCAAACTCCTCTTCCAGATGTACCTTGTGTATTTCTGGAGGATGGCATTGAAAAGTTTGTGCTGATGTTTCTGTAACCAGCACTGACCTATTTTTCTGTAACTGTTTTAAGACAAGAAGTAGCTATCATCTTTTAGCAATGCCCTCCCAATCTGACAACAGTGCAGGAGTTTTTTATTCTAAGCCCAAAAGCAGTCCCATGGAGATCAGACAGTTATGCAGTTATGCTGGACTCAGTTAGTATAGCTCGTATACAAATACCTGAACAGCGGTATCTCTCTTTTTTTTTTTTTTTTTTTTTTTTTTTTTCTTTAAAACNTTTTTTTTTTTTTTTTTTTTCCCTTAAGTTCAGCTCCACATATAATGAAGAATTTAAATGTCATGTTTTGTGTTGCTTTTAAAACAAGAGTTTCTATCTCATCCAGCTCTTTCCAGTCATGGTTGAAATACTCTGAAACTAGGGCACTTTGGCACTAAGGAGACTTCACAGTTAGAGCTGGGGGAAATAAATAAGGTGTTCTCCAGGAAACAAATCCCATTTTTTCACTTAACAAATACAGAGCAACATAAAGCACTTAGCATTTTTGAAAGGGACTACAGGCACTACTTGGTCTCATAGCAAAACACAGCTACAACATTCAAAGCAGGCATGACAGTTTGTTACGAATTTTAAGATGTAATAACCTGCATATTCCTTTAACACAGATACAGAGATAACATAAGCAGCTGAAACAGGAAAATCTATAACCCTTTGAGGACATAAAATTCAAACTCACTGTCACATGTTTATGCCAACAAGGAAAGAGCATTTACTGTGTTATCTGACAGTCTGTCACCTACAAATTCTCTTGGCCCTCCTCCCTTCCATTGCACATACACAAAATGTCCTCTTAACATCCCAAATTTACCTATGGTATGAGTAGTTTTCTCAGATTCTGGACATTGAACAAATTACCTGAAAACGGGCAAGCTCAATATTCCTTTCAGCTGTCACGTATATAATTGTTATAAAAGCATACTGCTAAGAGCAGTGACGTGTCCAGCATACCTGACTGCCCTCCTCTCTCCAAAGGCATAGTGACAGCCTAAAGCAAAATCACATATGCATATAAGGAACCTTTCAACCTGCCAGCATGACAGAGACTGAGCCAATTCACCTGTTGTTACTGATTCAGATTTGAGACAGTTGAAGACACCTACAGTGGAAAAAACAAGTAAATGAAAAAAATTGCTGTACTTGTAAATAAAACTAATTCCACTTAAGAGTGTCATTGCTGGCTGGTTCTGCAAAACCCAGAAAAGGAAAATGGTTATTTCTTTTAGCAGCTTCCTTTGAATCCAGACTTTTCAATATCTCATGCAGTGACTTAAAACACAGGTGGAAGTCCAAAACCCAGCAAGTCCCTACGCCCTTTCCTTCCACAGTTTCACCAAACTCCAGCCCTGATATGGTAGTTTAAGGCTTATGCCTTTAAGAAAGACAAAGTTGAAGACCTCCAGAGGTGAACTGGAAAATAAATTCACATCTGTAAGTCCTGCATCCCTATAAAATTGGCTGCAAAATCACTTTTCTTCCCTTTTCTCCTACTTTCTCCTCTTGGGAAGGACAAACAGGCTCTTACCTCCCTGGTGTGGAAGTAAGTCCTGGTCAACCTTGACAATGCTGCCAATTAGGCCTGGAGCTGCCTAATTGGAGTCTGGAGCTGCCAAGCTGAATTTTGTGTGGCGATACAAATGGAGTTGTATGGAGGGCAGGGAAGGGGGTGTGGAAGCCTGGATTTTGTTGGCCTGGTGGGGAGGGAAGTACGTGTGAAGCTTTAGCTCAATGAGCTTGAGTGTTAAGCCCAGACTGTGGATTTCTTCATATTTTATGTGCTTTGCTATGCTTTGCACTATACTAGTGTAGCATTGTGGTATATGAATTGCCTTGCCATTTAAACTTAACAGTTTTCCAGTCCTGTTTTTGGGCCCCTTTTGGAAAAGGTAAAAGTGCAGTCGGTCCTGCTCTAAACCACAACGTCTGGAGGTTCAAGAAACGTGCTACCACTTTCTGCTACTGTACATCATCTTCTGCAATCATACTGAAAATGGATTTTTCCATTATGGACCATGCACCAACCCCTCCCGTAGTTTAATGGATATGTTTCAGACTGGTGGCGTTAAAGAAAAGAACCGAGTCCTGGGATGCATCAAGAGCAGCGTGGCCAGCAGGACAAGGGAGGGGATTCTGCCCCTTTACTCTCCTCTCGTCAGACCCCACCTGGAGTACTGTGTGCAGTACTGGAGCCCCCAGCACAGGAGAGACATGGAACTGTTGGAGCGGGTCCAGAGGAGGGCCACGAAGGTGCTCGGAGGGCTGGAGCAGCTCCCCTATGAGGACAGGCTGAGAGAGTTGAGGCTTTTCAGCCTGGAGAAGAGAAGGCTTCAAGGAGACCTGATAGTAGCCTTCCAGTATCTGAAGGGGGCCTAAAGGAAGGCTGGGGAGAGACTATTTACAAGGTCTTGCAATGACAGGACAAGGGGCAATGGGTTTAAACTGGCAGAGGGGAGATTTAGACTAGATGTTAGGAGGAAGTTCTTTGCATTGAGGGTGGTGAGGCACTGGCACAGGTTGCCCAGGGAGGTTGTGGCTGCTCCCTCCCTGGAGGGGTTGAAGGCCAGGTTGGACGAAACCTTGAGTAACCTGTACTAGTGGGAGGTGTCCCTGCCTATGGCAGGGGGTTGGAGTTAGATGATCCTTGAGGTTCCTTCCAACCTTACCATTCTCTGATTCTATGATTAATTATGCAAAGGAGACCTAGAGGCATGCCATAAGGACTGCAGTAGGGAGAGCTGGAACTCAAGGGCAGTTTTCTGTGGTACAACCTCCTTTTGGGAATCATTCCCTGCATAAGAACTGCTGTGCTAACTGTGTCAAAACCTAGATTAGTATTAGAAAAATAACTAGGGTAAAATTGATTTTAATAATTCCATGGAATTATTGAAAGAAGATTTTTAGTTGCTTGTGGAAGGAGAAGTAGCTTAAGATACCTAAATTATAATTCTGTAATTGATGCATGCGCATGTCTGAAAGAATATAATCATCTTGATGTGAGGTACACAGACTTGTAAAAAAAATTTTTTTTTATATCTATATAATGGTACTTTCCATACAACATCTTAGTGGCAAGATTAGACATCCATGTGAAATTATTAGCAGCTTTCTATGAGGAAAAAAAGTCATTTCCACACCATTATCCCTCTTGTCACATAATTTCTAGACCTTTCTCCTGTGGCATATGGTGTAGAGCAGCAGGATTCCCTCTTTAGACTCAGAAGACCACTTTCCTGTATCAATTAACAGTACAGGATACCACAGATCCTTTCTGAGCATCTAATAGATGAGATGGGTCCCAGTCAATTGATTCATTGCAAATGTGCTTCCTTAATGCACAATATCTACAGAAATCTGCTAGTGGGCATTATCACAACCATGCAAAGACAGCGTGCATGCTGTGACACACAAGCGTGTACCAAATAAAAGGCATAGGATAGTCAGTGCAGAGGGTTGCTGGAAGCAGACTGTAAGGTTGGTTGCTTGTCCCCCTTTCATCAGGTACTTCCTCAGGTGTCATGGTTCGTCAAAGATGGTACAAAACTGATTCCGGTGACATGAGTCAGCTCCTATAGCAGCCGTGGGTGAACCTAAAGTGCAACAATCCTGTCTGTGTCCTATGTGCGAAATGCTTCCTAACTCTATCCCCCTTTCATGTGGGTAGTCTTAACCTCTAGACTATGCTAGAAGGCTCAAGAACCCAGGCCAGGTTTTATCATTGAAAATAATCACCACTAACTACAAAACAATTGAGCGCTTTGACTTTTTTTCCCTTTCTTTGTTAAGAGGTCTCTTTCACCCATGGATTCAAAGTGTTACTTTCTTTTGCCTTTACTTTTATTGTTGATGTACACCAGGAAAGCCTCTCTGTGCTCTTCCTTGCCTCACCAGTGTCAGTGGCAACTGAGTGCTGAATTTCTACACCTTAACCTCCACATTCAGGTAACGTGTACCTTCATGGTGGCTCTTCTTTTTTTCCAGTTTCTCTTCCATTTCCTTTATGCATTTGTGACCCCGCTCAGTCTTGCAGTCTCCTGTACACTTCTGTCTATGGAGACCTCATTTGCCTCCACTTATGTCAAACCTCCCCTAGTCTGAAGATCTCTTCACAAAATCAGCAAGCCTATTTCTAAAGAGGCTCCTACCTCACATTTGCAGATGTATCCCATCTCTGTCAGGCAGTCTTCATCCTTTGAGGAAGATTCCCAAGAAACTCTGTTCATTCATTTGTCATAGAACCATAGAATGGTTTAGGTTGGAGGTGACCTCAAAGACCATCTAGTTCCAAGCCCATGACATAGGCAGGGACACCTCTCACTAGTACAGATCACTCAAGGCCTCATCCAACCTGGCCTTCGACACCTCCAGGGAGGGAGCAGCCACAACCTCCCTGGGCAACCTGTTCCAGTGCCTCACCACCCTCAATGTAAAGAAATTCTTCCTAACATCTAGTTTAAATCTCCCCTCTGCCAGTTTAAACCCATTACTCCTTCTCCTGTCAATACAAGACCTTGTAAATACTCTCTCCCCAGCCCTCCTGTATGCCCCCTTCTGATACTGGAAGGCTACTACAAGGTCTCCTTGAAGCTTTCTCTTCTTCAGGCTGAAGAGCCCCAACTCTCATAGTTTGTCCTTATAGCAGAAGTGATCCAGCCCTCTGATCATTTTTGTGGCCCTCTGAACTCAGTCCAAAACTTCAATGTCCTTCTTGCGCTGGGGGCCCCAGAACTGCACACAGCATTCCACGTACTGAGAGAGAGCAAAGGGGGAGAACCCCCTCCACTCCCCTGCTGGCAATACTTCTCTTGATGCAGCTCAGGACTCGGTTGCTGTCCGGCTGCATGTGCACATTGACAGCTCATGTTGAGCTTTTCGCCAACCTAGACCCCCAGGTCGTTTTCCTCAGGGCTGCTCTCCAGCCATTCACCACCCAGCCTGTCATACATGACCATATTTTAATGGCCACAAGAACTTCAAGGTCAAGGGACAGGATTTCTATCCCAAACTGACATGTAAATGTATAGGTTAACATCCTCTCAACAGGCTTACTACCAGGATGAAACTCGAGTCTCAAGCTGAAAATGAAGAGTGCAAAGTATAGAAAGATATTAATACATAGCACATATGAACACATACAATGACTCAACTTGCAAGTTATCTTCCTGATTGATTATAGATGGGTCGACACTGCGGTTATCTTGAGTTCTAGAAGTAAGAACCTTGCAAGTTGGTTCATCACGTTTCTACAGTCTAGGAAAAAATGTATACTTGTGTAAGAAGCAGAGGGCAAATTATGCCTGACAAATCTGGTGGCCTTCTACGACAGAGTTACACCACTGGCAGATATGATAAAAGCAGCTGACATCATCTAGTTGGACTGGTGCAAGGCATCTGATGCTGTCCTGCATGACATCCTTGTCTCTAAGACGGAGAGATGTGGACTTGATGGGTTGACCACTCAGTGGGTAAGGAAGTGGCGAGATGGACAGACACAAAGGGTTGTGATCAACATCTCAATGTCGAGGGGAAGACCAGTGACAAGTGAAGTTCCTCAGAGATCTATACTGGGCCCAGTGCTGTTTAACATCTTTGTCGGTGGCATGGACAGTGGCATCGAGTGCACGCTCAGCAAGGCTGCTGACAACACCAAGCTGTGTGCTGTAGTGGACTCAATTGAGGGCAGGGATGCCAATCCAGAAGGATCTTGTCAGGGTTGAGAAATAGGATAGCGCCAACTGCATGAGGATCAACAAGTCAAAGTGCATGTGGATTGGGCCAGTCCCAGGGTACAGCTGGTTGAGAGTAGCTCTAATGAAAGAGGCTTGTGTGTATTGACCAATGAGAAGCTCCACATGAGCCAGCAGTGCCTTCATGCAACCCACAAGGCAAATTGTATCCTGGGCCACGACAAGAGGAGGTGAGGAGAGGTGATTCTTACCCTTTA
>VWZE01024859.1:0-253479 GCA_013396675.1 Eubucco bourcierii
GAGTTCCATGGCCTCTAGTCTGTCTTTGATGTAGATGTCTTTCTCAATCACCTCAATTGCACAGAACACAGAAGCAGAACTACTAGTGAAGGAGACGTTTGAAGGGTAGCTGCTCCTCTTCTTTGCCTTTAAGCTACAGGATTATTGTTTTGTCTGACGACTATATCAAAACACATGTTTTACCCACGGCTTCTAAGACAAGATATAAATGTGTTCAGTGTACAGGCAATTTGACTACCAGGGATCTTACTGTTTTGTTTGGTAGCCTGCATGGCTCAATGCATTAGCAATTTAAGGACTATTTGTAATTGTGCATCTGTGGACACAACCCAAGCTGCTCTTTCAGAATGTCCTGGCAAAGAGACTTCAAGGAGTAGTTTCAAAATGAAATTTTAAAATACAGACCAAAGCAGGTCTGTGAAATATTCAGTAGCATTGCAAATTTTGTGTAAAGGATATTTCTAAGCACAATGCAATCCAAATGTAAATAATGCATTTCTGTCAATACAAAGCTGTTCCACAGATAACAAACAAGTATAAAAGCACATTTCCCTTAAAAAAAAAAAAAAAAAAAAAAAAAGGTTAGCTGCAGTTCCTGGGACTTTATTCCCCCAGGCATATTCTCTTTGAGCACAGCTAATGCACAGAAGACTATGTATTGCTTTAATGTCTAAAGCTGTTGTAAACAAGCAGCTTGAATACATCTGCATCAAAAACACTAGAAATAATTCTGAGTTTGTAGGTCCAAACATTCCAAATTTATAAAGTGACAGAAAGTAGATGAAATCTAGAAAATAAAGATTGTTCATCACACTGGTTTTGTTTCTAAACCCATGCTCCCATCCAGTGTACTCCACTCCTATCCATTAAAACAAACATCTATACAAAATTTATGGGAACATCTCTAACCTTAAGGTCATCATACAGTAATGCCATTATGTGGAACCTTGTAAAAATGTTGTCAGCCATACCTCTTCTGTACTCTATAGATGGCATTTCAGCCTGTCTTTTCTGCAATTAATAGCCACAGTAATAAGGTTTTGAAGTTTAAATCTCTTTAAAAGAGAAAAGCAGCTTTTTCATCCCTTTCTCAAAGCATACAATATGATTGGCAAAGTATCAGGAATAATAAGACAACTAGTTGACGTAAACCCCAGGAGGAACAGAGCAGCTTTTGTTCTGAGCTCTCATCAAAATCTTGGAAATCTTGCAATAGGAAATGTTGCTGGAATGTTGGTTCTTTATTCAGAGTTAGGCCTGCAATATCTGAAATCTCTTACTGGCTTCAATAATTATTGAGCACCATCTCATTTGCTGCCTGTAGCTAAAACAGCTCTACAGTTTACTATTTAATTTTTTCTTGATACATGAAAGGAAAAAAAAAAAAAGAAAAAAAACTTATTTAATTCTCTATTAATGCATCATTACTCTTTTTGTCCCACTGGAGCTACTAGCTATTCTGATTGTCAGTGCAATAACTGCTACAAAGCACACAATAAATGATGCAGTTGTGAATGCACATAGAAAAGCTTAAAAAGAAAGTGTAGCTTAAAGCACAGCACACATGAAGACCAAGTTTCCTAGACAATGTCATACATAATGCTAAACATAAGAAAGCCTTGTGTAGGTTAAAAATGAAGGTTGTAAAGTCAACATAACTGAGTCAGAAAAAGGAAAAACTTGGGGTTCCAAAAGCTATACTATATCCATGACATAGAGAAGCCAAGTTACCTTAAGGGTTTAGAAAATACATGGTAATGATTTCACATGAAAAGAAACAGAATAGAAAACCATGACATTGGTCCTAAACCCTCAAGCTTTTGCTGAAAGCAGGTGGCTTAGGAGGTATGCACATGTTTGTGTAAACCTCAGAGTTTTCAGTTATATACAGATCAGTCTCACCTTTTAAATATAAGGACAGAAAAAAAAAAAAAAAAAGAAGAAAGATTTGCTAGAGTAGTTTGGATTAGTTGGATAGTTTGCTGTGGAAGTACTCTCACCAAATTAGTGAGCATTGTCATGTAATTCAAGTTCTCCAGACTTGAGCTACTTCTGTCTAACCAATCCAGTATCTTAAAGGAGAGCACTCATCCCACAAAACCTACTTAAACTGCTGTGCATTTATTAATATTTCTTGTATTTATGCATTATGCTCAGATTTCTGGGGACATACCTTACAGACATGAAACGTTTAGGCTGGATGTTAGGAAATATTTCTTCACAGAGACGATCATCAAACATTGGAATTGTTTGCCCATGGCAGTGGTGAAGTCACCATCCCTGGAGGTATTTAAGCAGCCTGTGGACCTGGCATTTAGGTACATTTAGTGTTGACCCTTCGGTGCTGGGTCAAGGGTTGGACTGGATGATCTTTGAGGTCTCTTCTAACTGGATGTATTCTGTGAGATTATGAAAACTGCTTACAACCACACTGAAGGAACTAATACAAATCCCTTCATGTTGCAAGCCGAGTTAAGGAAAGCACTAATTATTAGTTAACTTTACAACTCATTCAGCACTGAAATTCTGTGGAAACTCAAGGCAAGGGATCAGTTATACCATTCACCTCTTCTGTGGTCTGCATGAAGGTAAAGAAGAAGTTAGAGCTCAAAGTATCCGCTGTGACCATGCAGATATTTAACTTTGTTCAAAGCATTCCTGGGTAAGAGTGTGGCAGGAAGGCATTATACAGTGAGAAAGCTGAGCTGGATGTGTTCCCGTAAAGAAGCAGAGTGCTTTTGACTAGATGCCTCCTTATGCCTTTGAAAAATAGAGGCAAAATATAAAAGCAGCTTTTTGGAAAGAGGAAATATTATTTTAACAAAGATTTCTCAGACAGAGAATTGATTGTATGAGATTTGTTTCTACTTTTGTTCAGGGGAGGGAAAAAAATATAATATTTTTAATGTAAATTATACCAAGAGAAAGACACAGCTTAAGGTGTAAGTCCAAATCAGTTTTCGTACAAAGTAAAAACCAAATGCAGGAAAGCCTTAAGGTAGTAACCACAAAAAGCACCAGAGTGGAGCTTTGGGATCAGTTTATGTCACCAACCCCCTTTTGATTATATCAATGAACAAAAGATACTCACAATGAACCACAGAAACTGGGGTGTCATCTGTGGCAGACTGATGGTGTTTCCTCCTCTTCTGTGATATTATGTTAAGGTTTTATTTTTAGAGATGAGCAAGACCTGTGGGTCTGCCACTGCTAAGCGTAGGAAAGCAGAACCTGCTCTCTGCAGCTTTCTCTCCCTTTCAAATCTCTACTCTCAAAAATGCAAACAGACCTCCTTTTAGAAAGACAATAAAGTTATATTAAAGAGCAGAATGGTTAGTTCATATGTTTATAAAATCCGATATATTTGACTATGTTCTTGTAAGATGCTACACTTTTTTCTTTTTTTTTTTTTTTTTTTCCCTCTCTCATTTCCAAGTTTGAGTTACAGTCTCTTAAGTTAGAAACATTAGATGCAAGGCACCCTTCCTGACTGGTCATTTGCTGTGTTGAAGTTGCAGAGTGTTCATAAAAAGGTCACTGGTCACAAACGGTGTGAGCTTTCAAACAAAGTAACTGTCTGTTGTAAAAGATGTTTCTAAACGTCGCACTCTAGCACGTTCTCCCAGACCTCTGATACAAACATGGGAACATCACAACCAAAAGAAAACTTCAGTGCAACTCAATTCTATATAAAACTAATTTAACAATATAAATGTATTTACTGGACATTCAGAAAACATTTTAGTATAACATCTGTAGCCCCTTCTGCTTTCAAAATGAACGATTCAACTGAAGGGGATTTTTCAGGATGGAAGACTGAGGGGGAGGGACAAAGGGAGGAACAGGGGATTTTATTGTGGAGCCGCAGTGCTGGGCAGCCACTAGTAGGTGGTTACTGCTTTGCAGAGCAACCATGCCAACTATAGCAAGAGGAAAAGTAAAAATTACTCCAAAATTCCTTTTCACTCCTTTGTTTTCATGCTACTCGCCCATACTTGTACCTGCAACGCTGATTCACCAATTTCAGCTTTCTAGCTATTTCAGATGTGCCAAGGCGTTGTCAACCGGTATAGCCAAAAGCTTTCAGTTAAGCGCAGAGAGAGGAACATTGTATCAATAAAAGTCAGTTAAACAGTTCCCTAAATTAACTGATGCTGTGTAGCCCAAGGCTATAAAAAATCTTGACTGGGCCAGCAAACTTTCAAGCCTGCATCCTGCCTATCTTCCTGCCGTAGGGAACCTTTGTATAAGGCTCATTGTTACACAAAGCAGCTACTTCAGCAAAGGCACCACTTCAGGAATTTAAACCTTATTTGAAGGGATTATCAGAAGTCACTGTTTTGATGTTTCTTGATTTTCAGAGTTTAAGAGAAGAAATGCTAGCCCATGGTCTGGTTCATTAAACTATATTCTGAATTCATTGCTATTCATGTCAAGATAATTTACCATAAACTGCAAAATAGACTTATATGGAGTAAATTAATTCATGCATTGAAAGTTTCCTAAGACCATGTACCCTCTGTTCACATACGCCATCTGCATATAGTACTTATCAAGCATTCTAAGTATTACCATAAATATCTAAAAAAACCTCAATATTATTTGATACTCAATATTTATGTGAAGTGTTTTGTTAACCCAATCACGATATATCGGAACCAATAACAGTTTTTAGATCAATGAAACAGAAGTCAAAGATCTCTTACTGCTTTCCCTGGCAGCTCACTACTTCTGGCCAGTTGAAAAATGTTCACTCTGCCTGGTCTATTTATTTGTTCTCACTATTTTTTAATGAGTTTATAATTTTGAGGGAATGTCCCATGTTTCTTATTAAAAAGAAGTCCCCAAAAATGTTCCCTAACAAATTGATAGGTAAATCCATTAATAGACAACTCTACAGGGGCTCAATTAAACTCGATTGGGACATGTATTGCAAAATAGGCAGTTTCTGCCTAAGCAACAAATTTTATCCAACCACCTCCCACCCCTCCACCCCTCCCCCAGTTTGTTGGCTGTGTCCAGGCAAACACCCATTCTAACCCCAGACAAAGATATTTCTATTTGGATTACAGAGATTCTATACTAAAATCAAATTACATACTGAAGTAAAAAGTGTAGCATGTCCTGTCAATAAATGTCCTGACTGAAAAAAAAAACCCCACATCTTCTGCCTTTATAATAAAAGAATTGCGTACTTCACCAGGTTGTAAGAACTCTTACTACAGAAATACATAGACTAACGATCTAACAAGTCCAATTTTCCTTGCCTACACGTAAGATCAATGATCAGAAGCACATTGCATTAAATTTTCAAACCAGTGCAAACACTGGAAACCATCATCATCTGCATGTTCAGTCCTCCTCATTCCTCTCATTGGGGTCATTCAGTTAGGTTCAGTTATTGTTCTGCATGTCCAAACTCTCCTTCGGTGCCTTTTAAATGAGGGGCCATTTCATGCTGTGTGATCTCAACTTCCCTTGATGACAACTCTATCCTACTGGAACTATGAAACTGTCAACATCAAGAGCAAAATTTAGGTGTGCAGAAGACAGAAATGGCTCAGCAGCTATCCCACAAACTCTTTCAATAGAGGTCAACAACCTCAGCATCTATAGGGAAAACTGCAAAACTCAGTATTTCCATCAAACAGCCAAAATAAAGTGGCTTAAAGTTTCTTGCTGGCTCGAAGTAAAAGTATTTTGTACACATTGCAGTTTCAGAAAATGAGTAGATAGTACCATGACAGACATGGAATAAGACAACAGATCGCCTTGATTTAGTAGAGGTAAAAGGTCTGTGTGGTCATCCTTTGGGGGGTAATGCCTTGTAGTAAACATGAGGTAATATAAGGCAACTTTGCATCTGTGACAGAAGGTCAAACAGGCCACACTAATAGTTCCTCCCCTGTTCTTAAGCACAGTATTGTCCTAATCAATCCAAGGTAATTTGATATCACAGATCAAAACCAAAGTTGTTCCTTTCTAAAGAAAAACAACCACAAAAGCAAAAAAAAAAAAAAAAACAACCTACAATAAAAAACATTACCTTATCGTGCATAAATTCCAACAGGACCCATATGATATGATATTCAAGGTTTTCTTGGATTAAAGTACACACATTGTTATCTCTTTCAAATGCATTAAGCTGATGTAATGGCGGATAAATGGTTAGCCTGGAGTCATCCAGCATGTAAGTGGTAGAGCCATTAATAAAAGCATGGAATCTCAGCTGACAAGGTCCATGTAGCAAGGATTGGAGTGTAGTTCCTTTCTGGTAAATTAAAATGTTGTGGTTTATGCCAATGGAAAAATGGGAATATCCACAATGCATTAGACTCCAGTGCATATTGCACAATATCCTTTATTTGACAGTGACCAGTGGTAAAAAGTTACTCCTTCCCCAATCAAATTGACAAATGTTTTACTTTTCCCCTCATGCCAGTCATTATATCTTCTATGGATCTCTGAAAACTTCATTTTCACATTATTGTCAAGATCTAGTGGCTTGTCCCACTAATGTCAATCCTGATCCTAGCAGTATAATCCCACCACTTCCCTTGTATGGACTCCAATTCCATAAGGAAACAATGTAGGAAACTAAAACACCAGAAAATTAACCCTTCTAGAAAAAGAAAAAAGTGAATAGCCATCTCTCCTTTTTCTGCCTGCAACTTATTACTGTGGAAGCAGATATTAATGATTATGACAGTTCTGGAAATATACAATATTCATGTAAGCATCTCCTTTCTGGAATCCCTGTACATTTTCAGCTTCATTCATCTGAAGATTATAGCAGTACACATAACATGTCTGGCCAGTGACCTCCCTCTGCTACCAACGTTCAGGCACAGCAGCTGTGTGGCTTCCTCTGCCAAAAGAGCAATAGGTCACCACTATTTTAAGTTCATTGACTATCCCCTTATTTTGCTCTTGTAAAATGGGAAGATTATAAGCTCCTCCTCTGTTTTCTCTAGGCCATTCATTACTTTATCGTTTACCCCCCTGTTATTCATGTTTGTTCAAACCCTAACAGTGTCAGTCTTTTTTGTCCATGCCCTTGCCCTGAAACAGACTCATTACCCAGTCCTGGGAACCTCCCATGACAGGGACACCCAAAAAACTACTTCACTGGTTTCAAAATGCACTGTATTTACTCTTAGCATTTTCACTCATTTCATAAATGAAAATATGCACTCCAAGAGTATGATTCCATATCACTTTCCTGTTCATGAGTTAATTTAATTTCATGCAAAGTTGATACAAACCATAACTCTTCTTACAAAGCAGTGGTTTTCATCCATTCTTTACCAATATGACAGTACCAAGTAAACCAGAAAAGAAAACCTGACCTAGAAAAATACAACCATATTAATTAAAACATACTGTCTGTCCCTTACTAAATTATACATTTCTAAATCTTTTAGAAGCATGTCTTTTCAAATAACTCAGGGGATTTGCAGTTGCCTACTGAGCTTTTCATTTCTAGGTCACTTGTTAAATCTACCCCAGGTCACCACCAACTGAAAATTATTACTGCCTGGCAGCTGTTTTGTAGTCTACATGATATGAATTAGTGGTTTCATTCCACTTCCTAATGGACAAGTGGCCCCATCTTACACTTCGACCTAAATGACATGCAGTTGACTACTGCAGGGAAAGAACTAAATAAACTCTTTTTATTCTATAGGTAGATCCTCAGGGTTTGGAATGAGACTAGTGAGACCCTCAGGGCTATTATAGCACTAGTCTACAAAAAAATGAAGCCGTCCATGTATGAAATTATTATAATCAAAACAGATAAAACGCTGGTTTGTGAGCCACTGTGATGATTATTTTGGCCCTTGGAGGATGTTTGCTGTGTGGTTCAACAGGGAATATGCTACAGGTTGTCCATTGTTACAGTTAAAAAGAGATTTATCCCTGCTGTACCATTTCATAGTTCAAAGGGCAGAGAATGTGTATGCATTCTTGTGTACCCATACAAGGAACAAGAGGAATAATCTACAAAG
Organism: Eubucco bourcierii; assembly: GCA_013396675.1. Classification (NCBI taxonomy): domain Eukaryota; kingdom Metazoa; phylum Chordata; class Aves; order Piciformes; family Ramphastidae; genus Eubucco; species Eubucco bourcierii. Next base: position 8,010 of record VWZE01024859.1, read on the forward strand.
GCTTCCTGTTTAACCGAAGTAGAAAGAAAATTGCCATTTGATAGAGAGAAAAAGTACATTTAAAACGTTTTAGTAACAACACGGTGGACAAACACACAAAGAGATTCGCTATTTAACAACAAGAGATGGAAATTATAATGTGATCCATATTCAGCTTCTACTTGTGCTCTACCTGCACTGGGAATAAAACAATTTTTCCTCTTCAATGCCCCCAGTCTTACACTTCCACGAGCATTGTATTCCTTTCTTTTTAGAGCAGGCACAAGCACAAATACACCAACATATATTATTAAAGAACTTTGTGTGTATCTACTTGTATCTGAAATATTTCTCACAGAAATAGAGTTTAAGTAAGTCCATTATTTTCTCTATTTACTCTTGTCTTTTCCTTGGGTAATAAATGAGTCTCTGTGAATCTGGTACTATCCCTGTCCTTACTGAGCTAGGACAAATTTCCCCTAAGGCCCCCATTTTCCTCTGCATTTTCATTTGTCATTCTGCTCAGCCTGCAGCAATTCAAACAGACCTGCTCCTTGACTGAGAAATCTTCACCTCTTCCTACCCACCAGCATTAGGTTGTTTTTTCTATGGTTTTGTGACAACTGAAAATAAAAAAAAAAAGGGGCACCATCAACTTCATCTGTCACCATCTTTTCATGTTCTTGTCCCTCAGTGACCCTACTGTCTCTGTTCCTATCTGTTTGCTTCTTCTGAACCTATAGTTCATCTTTCCTTCTTTGTTACTCCTCACTCTTTTCACTGTTTAACCTAACTTTCCCCAAAGCAGCCCTCATTCCACAAATAAAAAGCTTTAACTTCAAGGTGATTTCTCCACCTTGAGGACAACACCATGATCCAGGTTGCGCTCAGCTCCATAAACCTTATGTAGATCTCTGCAATACTCATTTGAAAAGCCTCACCTCCTAGGGAGGTTGCAGATCTGTTAGTAGTGCTTACAAGTAAATAATTGAGGTGATATATTGATTCTTCTGCTATTTCACATATGAGATTTTTTGTTGGACAATGTGTTCTAGGATCATTCTACAGAGGACTTTATTTCATTATTACACCTACAAGTATGTATGTAGTCTTATTGCTACGTTTCCATTTTATCCTTTGCTACTAAATTAACTGCTTTCTGTTTTCATTCTGTGGGTCCTGCTCACAAGCTATATCTGTGAGAAGAGAATTACCTGTATGGAAAATGGTTTCCATGTGATAGATATTACAAAAAATCACAGGCAGACGTAGCAGTGTTTTGTTACCCAGAGCTAAGACTCTTCTGCGGAACTTCAGAAAAAAGAACATGCATGAGGCCAATTAAACAGTGGCATTTCTTGTCCATCTGTCCCTGATTTTAGTGTAAGAAGTTGCACAAGATTTGCTTGTGCAATCTATAGACATTATTTAGAAGTAGAGACAACCCGTGGCTGCTTATTACATCTATTTCATTGTGTACATCCAGTATTTAAGAACAGATACAAAAGCACATTCAGATTCTACAGAGAATTTAGCATTAAAAGACATTTTCTGGTAGCATCCACACTACTATTCCAATAATTAACAAAACCATTTTTTCAATGGGTTTGTGATTGTTGTTTTATTCCCTAATATCTAACATAATGCAACCAAAGTATTTGCTGTTTAGAATAGAGACTTTCTTTCAGCAGTCTAAGAAGACAATTAAACTTTGATTTTTAGCATGTCAGGCACTGACCTCCTCCTAAACCCAAGATTTTGGCTCTGGGTGTTTACATTTTGCTTTTACCTGTCTCTTCTTGCATTTGATTGTGACTTTTCTTATAGGAAACCACCTTCCACTGGCAGTAAGACAGATGATAAAAAGGCTCTTCTGTCTCTTTGTTCATAACATTCATTCAACAAGAGCGAGTGCAGGGTTCTGCACCTGGGCTGGAACAATCCTCACGATCAATACAGACTAGGGGATGAGGTGACAGAAAGCAGCCCTGGGGAAAAGGACTTGGAGGTACTGATGGACAAGAAGCCAGACATGAGTAGACAGTGTACACATGCAGCCCAATCACATCCTGGGCTGCATCAAAAGAAGTATTGCCAGCAGATCCAGAGAGATGATTCTGCCACTTTGTTCTGGTGAGACCTCCCCTGGACTACTGTGTAGAGGTCTGGAGTCCTCAATACAGGAAGGACATGGACCTGATGGAGTAGGTCCAGAGGAGGGCTGTGAAAATGATCAGGGGCTTGGAGCACCTCTGCTATGAGGACAGGCTGAGGGAGCTGGGGTTGTTCAGTCTCGAGAAGAGGAGGTTGTGGGGAGATCTAATAGTGACCTTCCAGTTCCTGAAGGGGGCCTACAAGAAGGATGGAGATGCACTGTTTACAAAGGGCTGTGGTGATAGGATGAGGGGCAATGGTTTCAAACTAGAGAAGAGAAGGTTTAGACTGGATGTTAGGAACAGGTTCTTTACTATGAGGATGGTGGAACATTGGAACAGGTTGCCCAGGGAGGTGATTGGGGTCACATCCCTGGAGATATTCAAAGTGAGGTTCAACAAGGGTCTGGACAACCTAGTCCAGTTGAAGATGTCCCTGCTAACTGCAGAGGTGGTTGGACTAGATGACCTTCAGAGGTCCTTTCCAATACAGGCCATTCTATGATTCTCTGATCTGAATCATTTGCATTTGACTGACATTCAAAGACTAACACTTCAGTTATGACTGCCTGTTCTTGATTCTTCTCTACAATAGTTGCTCTCATATGGTCACTCAGGAACTAGTGAATTAATATTTTTTATTTGGTTTGTGATAAACAGCAGTACAGAACATGACTGACTCTATTTGCTACTCTAAGATCCATATTTGCAAGGTACAAGTCCTTAATGCAAGCAGTACAGTTGCTGTATTGGTCAACAGAGACTTGCTTACCAGCCCTGGCATAGATTCATGGCTTGGACACTAAAATCTGACATTTGTGGCTGAAAATTGCTGCTCTCTTAGAGCAAAATCAAGATTTTATGAACTACTCAATACTACTTTGTCTTTAGACACCAGAAGGGTACTTTCTCAGTGGTTATTTTCATCTCACATAAAATTGATCTTACTACCCTAATAGCACCTGAAACTGTAGAAAAAGGAATATAAACCCTTTTGAATTTCACAAAAGTGTATGGTATAAAAGTTACACAAATGCTTAGATTCTGTGATCATCAGATATGTGGTATCTTAACTTTCACAGACACTGCAGTTGTCAAAGGAACAGCATTTCAGATCAGAACCTAGGACAATGAGAACTGGGGTCGACAAGTCCCAACAAATCCGTCAAAGCATTGGATTGCTTAAATTTCTCTTTTATTGGGAAATCGTTCCTAAAACTTGTTCCTCTGTCAGCTAAAAACTTTTTCATGTTTTATAATGTGTATTCACCATGAGATTACATCCAGGTTTTTATGTGCTAATATTGGTCCAAGTATTTCTTTTCCTTTTGAGATGTCTACTATTCTGATTCATTGTCCTTTTCAACATTCATTTTGTGAACTAAGAAAAAGAAGTTCTTTCAGTCTCCTCTCGCAGGAGTAGCTCTCCGATCCACACTTCACCCCAATCATCCTTCTCCGCACCTATTGCATTTGAATTCATTTTTCTTGTTAAGAACTGTAAAAAATATTTCAGAAGACAGTTTCCTAGTACTCTGTATGGCAGAAATAGTACTTTTCTCCCTTCAGTCCACCCTGCTTGATAGTTTCAATAAGCAAGGACAACTCTTTTGCAGCTGTATATGAGAAATTCAGACTCGTGCTGCAACTGGCTCATATTTGTTTTCTTTTTCCTTCTGTCATGCTTGAAGATACTCCAGTTTCAACAGTGACACCTCATTTTCCACTAGTAAATTTCAGTAGTTTACTACTTTTTGTCACAAACCTAATGCAAAATAGTAAACGTGACTGCTTCCAACAATGAACCTTAAAGAGCTTTGACTGCCTACATGAAACCTACTATTTCCCTCTCAGTGTCATGATTGTTGTTTCCCTTCATAAACTTCCTTATTCACATTAGATATATTGTATTAATTCCCAAAGAGTCTATCTTGAAAAACTAAGCTTATCAATTCTCATATGAAATACTTTACTAAAGTCCATAGAAGTGGAATCTACTGTTTTCTTTGCCTAAAAAAATAAGTATCATGATAGCTGTTACGTTGTCCTACTACAATACACCATTACAAATGCAGCTTCCTTTTTGCTGTTTCCCATTTACTCCACACTTAAGTGTTCTTCCCACCAGAGATTGTTCTGAAGTTTTGCATGGTAATAAGCCAAGTAAAGCAATAGTAGCTCATATTAGTATTTTCAAGTGTAAGTCATGTATTTTCCATTCAATGGTCACATTAATTTTTCCTAATTTTAACAGGATTATTAAAAACTAACTGTTTCAGGACTTCTCATTTAATATAGTTCTTTGGGAATTTGATGAAGCCAATGTGCTGCTTCTGATCTGATCACATGGCACTAATTGAGTTTTGCTTCCACATTCAGTAGGGTGGTTTTCATTTCTAAGTATTTGTTCATACTCATTGGTATTAAGTATCCTTGCCTTTGTCTGTTTATTCATAGAATCATAGAATAGAATCATAGAATGGTAAGGTTGGAAGGGACCTCAAGGATCATCTAGTTCCAACCCCCTGCCATAGGCAGGGACACCTCCCACTAGTACAGCTCACTCAAGGACTCTTCCAACCTGGCCTTGAACACCTCCAGGGAGGGAGCAGCCACAACCTCCCTGGGCAACCTGTTCCAGTGCCTCACCACACTCACTGCCAAGAACTTCCTCCTGACATCTAGTCTAAATCTCCCCTCTGCCAGTTTAAACCCATTGCCCCTTGTCCTGTCATTGCAAGACCTTGTAAATAGTCCCTCCCCAGCCTTCCTGTAGGCCCCCTTCAGATGCTGGAAGGCTACTATCAGGTCTCCTCAAAGCCTTCTTTTCTCCAGGCTGAAGAGCCCCAAATCTCTCAGCCTGTCCTCATAGGAGAGCTGCTCCAGCCCTTTGATCATCTTTGTGGCCCTCCTCTGGACCTGCTCCAACACTTCCATGTCCTACCTGTGCTGAGGGTTCCAAACACCTTCAAAGTTTTCGAAAGGTGAGAAATATCTGTAATTAGCTTCTTCTCTCCACTGAATCACACTGCACCTTCAACTAAACTTAGTTCCTTTGTAGATCTATATCAAACAGCAGAGGACTGGCAGGCTACTTCATGGGAAATAAGTATTCCACTTTTTGGTAAAACAGATGTAGAAATCTTTCTAAGACTGACTTGTAAGATACATGTTAAAAACAGATCAAATAGTTTCCAATTCCTAAGTGTACTTTGACAAAATTCAGGAATTGAAGAGAGTCTCCTTCCAAATTCAGCAAATTGCTATATATTTTACATTGAACGTGATGCTAGAGTGAAGTGATTTCTTCTGATACATTCAGTTTTAAACCACACAACCTATCCTTCCCAAGAGACTTTATTTTGGTGGAATAGTTGTTTAACAAGCAACTTTGCTTTAACATCTTCTTTGCTTAGAAAATAAGAGGGAATAAAAAACACAGCTTTCAAACCACAGAGCAACCGTTGAAAACTTAAAACCACAATACCAAAGAACAGACTGCGCCTGTGATTACCTAATACGAAAATGTGGTTTAAACTGGGCATCATACCAAGTTTTTCAGAGAACCCCAAGGGGAAAGTGGAGTATAAGTATCCATGGTTACAGTGACCCTTGCTTGGCACCTGAAGAGATCTTTCTAGAAAAAGACAGGTAGAAACATTTATCAGGGTCCTCAGAAGTAGGAAGGCTTCTTCCTGTTTTTATAAGTCAAAAAAAAAAAAAAAAGAAAAAAAAAAAAGAGACAGAGAGATAAAATAGCACTTCGTACAGACTGTCCTGAACACAGACTGTAACCTAGAAATATTTTTAGAATTCCCCTCTCTATGTTTTTCACAATATTCACTCTGTACTGAAAAATAACCTCAGAAATCTAGAACCATCTACTTAAAATAATAGAGAATTCCTAGATTAGCAAATTCCTGTAGAAGGTGAGTGTTCCAAGACTAGTCTTTCTTCCCACATTCAGTTGCACTGAACTCATGAAAGAAGGAACAGGATCACAGGGTACAATTTGTAATGGAAAAAGTCTGAAGTGTAAATTAAGCCAAACTGAAACTATCATGGCCAAGTGCTGAAGCTTCTAAACTCCCTGTACTTCTGTTCAGCTATACCTTAGAGGATAATAATATAGCTAAACACAAACAACGAATTGCTTGAATGGTATTTTTTTTTCTTACTTCACTGACACTTACTCACCTGTTCTCTGTTTATATGTGTGTTTGGGGAAGACTTTTTTTAATGCCCTCTGATGTGTAACTAGGTGCACTGAAGCATGAACAATATTCATGACAACTAACTTTCTAGATGCTTCTATGCGTGCAATGATCTGGTGAGACAGTGGAGAGATAGCTCAAATTAGTCTGGATGATAAGTTCCTGTCTCCCCGGCAGGGCAGAACACAGCTATCTTATGTTAAGGTCCGTGTACAAGCCCCTTAACCACATCCCTCAGGAACACATTCACGTGTCTTTTAAATACCTCCATAGATGGTGACTCCACTACTTTCCTGGGCAGGCTGTTCCATTGCCTGATAACCCTTTCTGAGAAGATTTTTTTCCTATATCCAACTTGAACCTCCCCTGGCACAATTTGAACCTGTTTCCTCTTGTCCTGTCACTAAGCGGACCTAGATCCCTCAGTTGTTCCTCATATGGCTTGTGTTCAAGGCCCTTCACCAGCTTAATTGCTCTTCTTTGGACACACTCCAGCACTTCACTGGATGCTCATCTTCTATTCTTTAAGTTCCTCGAGGATCCTGCCTCACCTCACCCGCTTGAGCTCCACAGTTCTTCATCACAGGTCGTTGCCGAATCATTCAGTTGTATAGATCTGACCTGGGTCAGGCATTATCACGCTATCACTTTTCTGTTAAAACAATTAGGGCACATTCCATTGTGTTTATAAACTCTTCATTGCAGCTACTATGGAAATGGGGAGGATGATGTCCGGTTCAGCATGAAGTTTGCCTCAAGATGCCTGTTCTACTTTCTAAAACTGAATTTCAACTACCAAGATGAAAGTTCATCAAGTTCAGCTGTAAGAGATTAGCTCTTCATGTCAAGTGGATTCAGCACTCTTTCTGCAGCAAGAGATGTCCTGAAAACTGGATTTACCTTGCAATTAAATGAGAAACAGAGGTTCAACATCCCAATCATCCCTTGGAGCAGTCCTCCTGCTTTCATAGAGGTTGGGTCAACTAATGGCTGAGAAGAAATCACACTGTGACCTCAGTGATTATTTACAAAGATTAGGCCCAAAATCCTATCAAATTTTCAATATGGGAAGAATAAATATCACTGTTCATAACCAATTAGCTCCAAATAATGTGTGTACAAGCGTGTTCATTTCACTGGCAATTAATGAACAGAGAAAGGAACATACCTACCATAAATACTCCTACAACTCTCTATCTGTATCTTTATATTTGAGTATGAATATGCGAGTATAGCGGGCTCTATACATGTATTTACTCACGGTATTCCAGTAAATACTGTATAGAGAGGGTTGAATTGCAGCACTAAAAATGTGGCAATATTTAGAAATGTTGGGTCACGCTTTTAACAGACATCAAAGTGATGGACAGTTACCCAGAAAATGCTATCGATTGCACTACCTAAGGAAAAAGCACTGACTCAGAAATGTAAATCCAGTCTTAACTCCTGCAACTCCTTATAGGACAAAGATGCACCTCAATAGCATATGGCAAACTTGGCTTCCAGTAGTAAAAAAATGTTTGGAATTCTGAAGTGATTTTCAGGGAAATAGTGGGAGGAGAGATCCAAAAGACAGAAATGATGGGAATGCACATCACTGAATTTGGGTGACCCCCCTACTTGCTGAACAACAGATTCAGGCATCAATTTTGAGAGGAAGCAGAGGCAGAAGCAATCCCTGGCATGCAGATGCTAAAACGAGTATCCAAGCTGAGGTTCAGCACCCCTATGTACAGCTTCAAAGCTGTCGCAATAAAACTAAAACATTTGTGAGCTTCAGGCTGCTTAACAGAGCTAAACAGGAAGAGCTGTTGCTCCTTCTCTGCTTTCAGTGCCACTTTTTAAACACAAAATGAGTGGGCTAAAAGCAAACAAAGGAGCAAAAAAAAAAAAAATTAAAAAAAAAATTTCAGCAAGCTCAGAAGCTCACATGTGAAAAAAAATCCATACCTACTACTACCACATCCAAAGAAAGGAATTAGAAGAAATGTGTGAAAATGATGAAACACAGCACATACTTTGCTACATCCCAAACACACAGCCCCAGACACCATTTCAACAAAAGACTGATCAAAAACTGACAGGGTGGAAGCACAACATCAAAACGCTATTTCTATTGTGTAGAGCAAATAGGCTTAATGTACGCACGTGTAGGGAGATGTATTTCAATCCTGGTAACTCAGGGCATTGCCAGTAGCAGAGGTATGACAACATGGTCTGATGGACCTATTTTGAATCATATAAAAAGGTCTGGATTGAAAGCTAGAGCACTTTGCTCAGGGCCTTGTTCAGTATACTGCTTGGTTACACTGGCAGGAAAAGCAATGCCCAGTCCCAGATATAAGTCTATCTTTAAAGCTATGCACTTTAGAGATCATGACACTGTGAAACTGCACACAAGTACACATGAAGAGATGAACTAGATTCTCTAGTTTTACCTACATGCTCTTAAAACAGCAATACAGTGTGATCTCAGAAGTAAATCATGTCCTTATGAATCCAAACCCAACTGCAAGTAAATTTCAAGTGGAATTTAACAACATGAAAGACCCTCATAAGAAACACATCTCGTAGCTAAACAGAAACCTATCTGAATGCTACAAAAGCCAAAATCCTATCTGGTTAAAGAAATTATTTCTGTTATAATTAGACAGATTTTAAGTTTGCTTTCATAATTCCGATCTGATCACAATTTTGGAAACACAAAACAAAACACTTGAATATGTCTCCAGACATGTTCTGCTATATAATCATCAAAGATAAAACCTTCAGCTTCAGTGATATGCAAATGAAGACATGTTTGTTGAAAGGATTAACAAAGTTTTTCAAAGCATCTTTTTAGTCTACTCTGCTTCCAAACAAACAATAAACTGTCCGCATGCAGTGAGATTTGCTAACCCATAAACATAGCCAAATGGAGGAAGAAGATCAGAACCTTAATGAGTTTGGTCCCCTTTGAATTTTAGCTGATCTGTGTCACCAATATTTTCAACAGGCTCTAAAATAAGCACTTTCTGTCTTCAAAGTGCCTTGCAAACATCAACCAATTAATCCCTACAGCTCTCCTCTGAGGTAGGTAAGTAGGTATTGTTATCCCCATTTTACAGTTGGGTGAACACAGTCAGAAGGGTTAAGTGATTTGCTGCAGGCCACAGATGGAGGTGGGATTAAAACACAAGAGTGACTATGATTCCTTTTAGAGGACACCACTTTTTTCTTTTTTTTCTGCTGACTTTTCTGTGCTGACTTTAGACATCTTGGCCTTGTGGCAGCACTTAAAAGAAACAAAGTAAATTCTCCTTGTTAAAGGCAAGGACCCATAAAGAAATCCGTCTTCTACACTGGTGTTGATAACATTTTTTGTTGCCTTCTACTGATGTTAAGACTTTCCCTTTAATTTTGTTCTGGTATTCAAGAATAATTCCTTTCACAGAGGAATTTATTCCTGTGGTAATGTAACATGCTACCAGCTGAAAGATATGTCCTGCTCTTTTGCAGATTTTATTTTGCCTTTCTGCTTTCAAATCAGTTCATTTAGGTGGTGTCTTGCCTGTAAGAGGGGCAGGCACTGTCAGAGTAACAGTTGGTAAGGTTGTTCCACTGCAGTGCAGGCAGAAAGAAGTGGAGACAGGAAGCTTTGAGAGCCAAGAGCAAAGTAAGCCATTAACTGAAACCCAACTCCAGCAAACTGCTTGTAACCATTCTAACAGGCGTAAGATTGATACCTTTCCCACTTCAACAGAAAGATCAGATGGAGAAGGCAAAGTATATCCTTTTCCTCTCTATGTATACAACTTCAGGCCACTTGAAGACCCATTTGTCATGAAGTCACTCCTGTGTATGGTAATAAACATTTGAGTTTTATAAGGAAACCACTTTTTGTGGTGTTTTACTTTTTTTGGCAAGAAAGTCCACAACATCAGTTCCCTGGAGTACTTGTTAGAATAGAAAAATTTACTACTCCAAGCTAAACTTGCAAGTCCTGTGCACATTTGCTGTTATTTTTTCAGAAGACACTCCCCCTACTTTCAGAAGCCTTCAGGTACAAGAATTGAATTGCACAGAGAAAATCAGTGAATATTTGAGAATTATTCTCTATATAGTACAGATATTTCAGCCATATTGCTTGTTATGTATTTTTAAGACACAATCATCTACATGCCCTGAAGGGATAGCTCCATGAGTGCTAAAAATTAAGGGAGACTTTATTAATATAATATTGTAATTAACATGTTGGTATTCATATACTAGATAAACCAGGAATCGTATCTCCCTTGACAATGGTGTCATCAAACTTGTAATAGTTAGAAGTTTACTTTGTTAAAGACATTTGTGAAGCCTTCAGATTAAGTAATTTGACATAGTTAAATAAAATGCAAGTTATGGTTCTACTTCTGTGGATATTGAATCAAAGTATGTGGGTTTTGGGTTTTTGGTTTTTTTTGGTTTGTTTTTTTTCTTTCATTAGAATTTAATGGTCTTGCATTACCAGCATTTATGTCTTCTTTTAGAAGACAAAAAAAAAATAGGTTAATGATTCACAACCTGAGGAATTGTATTGTTAGTATAACAGTGTAAAAATGCTTAGTATTTTGAATCTCAGAGGACATATTTTCAGGAATAAAAATATGTATTACATGGGTTAGGAAGGGTCTGATTTTCACAGTAATTCTGTAACCAGAAAAACATGTAATGCAAAACATAAGCTTGGAAATTGCTATTTGCTAGCTCTTTCTTAAGAAGATTTGTAGCTAACTCTGAATTACATGCTCTGCACAAACTGCTTCCTTCCTTTATCACTTTGGAAATCATTAACTTGCCCTCCATGGTCCTCTGTGCAACAAAGGATGTTTTCCCCTGGATTTTCTGATAGGAGAAACAAAAGGGATGGTAGATAACAAATAGTGGTGCGAACGATGGTTTGAGAGGACCTTCATCCAAACACATTTCAGTGACATCGCATCAGATAGCATATCAATCCCCAGATTTCCCACCACTCAGCACTACCAGACTTCAGGGCTAATCCCTGGAACTAGATCATTCCTCAGTTCTGAATTTCTTGTGTTATCTATGAACACAAATAACTGAGTCACTGTCCCATATCCCATTAAGTACAGAAATCAATTTCCCTGTGATACACTTCACTGTTATGGGTCTATCTGCACAGTGAAATGGAGGTGTAATAACACTTGTCTACATGGGCTATAATCATGCTTGCAGTTCACAGAATCACTGAATGTTAAAGGTTGGAAGGAACCTCCAGAGATCGAGTCAAACCTCACAGCCAAAACAGGATCACCCAGGATAGTCCACACAGGAATAGATCCAGGCAAGTTATGCAAGTCTCCAGAGAAGGAGATTCCATAACCTTCCTGGGCAGTCCGCTCAATGCTCCATCACTCTCATTGTAAGAAAGCTTCTCCTCATGCTGAGGTGAAACCTATGTTCAAGTTTGTATCCATTGTTCCTTGTCTTATTAGTGTGCACCACAGAAAAGATTGGCCCCATCCATTTGACATGCACCCCTCAGATATTCATGGACATTAGTCAGATCCTCTCTCAGCCTCCTCTTTCCAGACTAAACAGTCCCAGGTCTCTCAGTCTCTCTTCATAGGGGAGATGCTGAAGTTCCCTAATCATCCTCACAGCTCTCTGTTGGACTGACTCTACCAGATCCCTCTTTATCTTGAATTGGGGAGCCCCTAACTAGACACGATATTCCAGGTGTGCTCTCACCAGGGCAGAGAAGTGTAGTAGTGCACTCCATGCTATCCACCCCACCAAACAACCAATCTTCTCTCAGACTTGCCAAACAGCTCTAGAATTTGTGTACACATGTATCTTTTCTTGCTTGTCTGCAACCATTACCACAAGCTACCTGTGCTACAAAGGTATTTTAATGTCCCACACTGCATACATAGAGAAGGAGCAGTGTTTAATCCTCTGTGCCTTTCTGAGATGAGAATGTGTTCTCCATCAAAATACATCTGTCACCCACATGTGTTTCTAGCAAGGTAAGATTCAGTTTTTCCTGGAAGTTCATCTCCCCTGTATGCAGCTCTCTGTCCAAATTAGGGTTTTTTAGCACCTGTTCAATATGCATATTTCTGAAAATCTGGTTCACATGTGTGCAGGTTCAGTGAGTTTCCAAGCAGCATACCCTTGCTGAAAACTGCACAGCAACTGCTGGTGCCATGAGTGGGGTGTCCTCTACAAGTGAAAATTCGAAAGATGACTATATAGATGTGATTGTACTCATTTGTGTACAAAAATCACTCATCTGTTCTAGACAGTAGTGAACATATCAGAGGTTCTACGGAAAATAAGGATTAACTCATTATAATGATAACTTTATCACATTTTTTTTTAAATAAGTTTGTCAGAGTAAAGTAATGGTAATGTAAGGCTAGGGTTAGCATCTAAATACGGGGACTTGGCAGATTTTTGTTTCTACAGAATTCCAGCACAGTATCCCTCTCAAGTTTTTCTGATTATAAACTCCAAGTAGATAACTCAGTTTTCTAAAAGCTGCTAATTCCTGGGTTATAATCAATTAACATTCACTTTTAATGCAAATTATACATGATATTCCAGACCTGCTAAGAAAATATGAATTACTATCAAATTACAATGTAGCTAAAGTACATAATCACGTTACAGATCATACTTCACATACCATGTTGGTAACAAAAAGAAAGAGAATCTGTGTTACTAATCGTAACTAAATTCATACTCACTGCAGTGCATGAGGATTTCTAGAACTTTTAGGGGAGAGTGATTCTTATCAAATACCTAGAAATAAATCTTTGCATCTCAAACCGGTGGCTAACTCAGAGCATGTAAACTGGTAATAGGCACATTTAAGAATAAAATTTTTGTCAGGGGGTTGTTTTATTCATCCCTTGAGGCTATCACGGTAATCTGAGCATACTGTTACTGCATAAAGAATGCCCTTCTCCCTTCTTCTTTCCATTCCAAATTCCAACTGTAAAGAGTAAATCTATATAGCTAAGTCAATTATTCTCAATATTGTTACTGGCTATGCTGTGAGTTGTGAAACTGCGGGGGGAGGAGGTGACAACACACTCTTCTAATCAAAATCTTTTCTGCAAATTAGTTTAGCTGCATGAATATCAACAGTGCTGAGACCCTAGAGACAACTGTAAAGGAAATCCGTTATTCTGCTTTATTTCTTCTTTATATTTGGGTTGTTTTTCCCTTGTAAACCTGATTTATGATTGCTGGTTTTATCTTACACAATTTCATAGATTTTTTTATTTTCTGGTTTTGTTTGTTTGTTTGTTTTGGGGGTGGTGTGGTGGTTTGTTTCTTTGTTTCCCCATATTATCCAGCTACTGGAACGAGATCATATCATTACTAAAGATATTCACTCTTCACATTAAAAAAAAATACTTTGCTGAGGTTGGGACTACACGGGAAGATAAGCGGTGTTCCAGTGGGGCAATAAAGAACTCACTGTTTGCTATTTTTAGATGACAAGACATTGAGCATGCAAATCCATGGTTTTAAATGAAGTCAGCAGCACCATCATTATTGTGACAGTGTTTTATTTTCTTCCCGATTTCCATTGTTTCCTTAAGATCTTGTGATGTTCCAAAGCCTTTTGGTACAAAAGCTATAATCATATCTTAGATATGCTGATGAAGCACCTGCAGGTCCTCGTCAGACTTCCCACCCAAACCTGCAGACATCTGAGGAGTTCAGTGGGCAATCTGCAGCCCACTCACCTTGCAGCTCCTGAGAGGTCTGCAGAACGTCTCACTTTCTTGTAGATCCTAACCCTTTCTTTCTGCCTCTCCCAGTGCACTCTCTGAGACGGAAGACAACTCTGATGACTGAACTGACTACATTTTGAAGGGTATGCAGGACCTCTGCTCTTCCCCGTGGACCAGTGACTTCCTGGACCAGTGACTTCAGTCGGGGCTCGCCTGGGGTACCCATGGCAACAGGGGCCCGACAACACACTTCAAAGCGTTTTCTTGAGGGAAAACTCAAAATCCGCTTGTACTTGCACATCAATCAGAGGGTGGTAAATGCCTCTCCTGTAAGGAGCGACGCCCCCGCGGGCGCTTGGGGCAGGTGCAGGTCCCTTGCCCCGGCGCAGTAGACAAAGAATGGGTCCAACGCGCCCGGCTGGAGCCCGGGGCGCGGTGACACCCGCCGGGGAGGAGCCAGGCGGGGCTGCCCCGGGGGCGGGGGGGCGGCGAGGAACTTATAAGAGCCGCGTCCCGCCAGAAGAGCTCGGGCGGGTGTTTGGTGTGACTGAGTGGCGGCGCTGGGAGAGGCGCGGCGGCACCACCAGCAACTTGAGAGCGCAGAAGCAACCGCTCGATGGCTCAGAGCATGGACAACAGCCTCGACAGCCTGGATGTAAGTGCCGGGAGCTGAATGGAGCCACAGCCCTGGCTCCCCGTCGTACTCGCCCATGTGCGGGCTGTTTGAAACAAAGGTGCCCGCGGCAGAGGCTGCGGGCTTGGGCGGGCGGGGATCGCCCCGCGGGGAGCGCGGCCGGGGGCAAGGCGGAGGGCGCGGAGGCCGGCGCCACGCAGCCTCCCGCTCCCCGGTCCGTGTCACTGCGGAGGTCTGCGAGCGGGCGCTCTTGCTCCCGGCGCTCTTGCCCAGCTGCGTCTGCTTGCAGCCATTCGGATCTTGCTACAGCCACTGCTGGACTCCTGCTTCTTTCCTTCGGCTTTGCTGTTTGGCCGTCAGTTGAAATGACGTGCGGCGCCTTCGTGGGCTGAGAAACACCGTTAGAGCAGTTAGAGACACGGGAGCGATGAAGGGGAAGCGAGCGAGGAAGTTTGGAGTGGTTTGACTGCAGGGAACGGCACCTCTCTCTACCTCTGTGCCCGCCCTAACCCCGCCCGAGTGCCGGTGTACCGGAGCGCGGGGAGCGGCGGTAGCACCCAACCGGCCCCTCCCGCTACGCGCTGGTTTTCCTGAGTCCGCTCTTCTATACGGGGCTTGAGGGGACTGAGAAGCAAAAGGGAGATCTCCGGCAAGTTCCGGCTTAGGTCCGCAGTTGATTCCCGCGGAGAGCGGGTGCACCCGTGTGCGAAGTGCCGCGGGAGCCTGGAGGTGCATCCTGCGCGGAGCTGGGGGGCTGTAGGGGCATGGTAGCCACCCTCTTAAAACCTGAGGAATAGGACAGAACCAGGTGGCACTCGCCTGCTCGCTTTGCTTTTCAGCGTGGTGGCCAAAACCGTTGGTGGTTTCCTGATGCGCTTTCATGCCCTCACCAGAATTTCGCTTCCTTTTTCCACTGCTGAACTTAGTTGAGCAGCCGCGCTACAGCCCCGCGCCAGCCAGCTTCACCCCTGCCCCGCCGCGGCACAGGGGAGGGGAACAAAGGGAGGGAACGTGGCTGGTTGTGGTGATCCTCCGTGGGGTTTGAGTTCTCTTGCTTCAGGTCACCTCGCTTTCTTTTCCTTATGGGCTTTGAGTTTTTATTTTTCCTTGTGTCTGTGTGTAGAACTGTCAGTTGCTTCTCAGCAGGGAATTCTTGCTATTATTTATCTTCTATTATATCAGCCAAGGGGACCTTCTCTATTTCTCCTTGACCCTATCCCCTTAATGAGAAGGGATTTTGGAGCGGCAGCATTTCTGTCCCGAGTAATTTTTTTTTTTTCTCTATAGCTCTGTTGCTACTGTTAAATGTCATGGGTAACATTCCGTACAGACAAACCTTTTGCATCCAGCACTTCTGTGCTCTTTCATTTGCAGTCTGCATCTAGTCAGAGTACTGAAGTGTCAAGAACCAACAGTACTTCTGGGAGTAGCCATTATCTATTTCCTTTCATCCCCTAACCTTTCTTACAAGATCTTACAGAAAGACAAAGGAAGTTTTTTGACTCCTTCTTATACATACATATGTATATATATGTATACATTATATTTTTCTATCTAGTATTCCAAAAGTTTGTCTCTTCATGGTGATGGAGGCTGTTCAATCAACTGTTTAACACACAAAAATGAGTTTTTAGATCTAAAGCGAGCTTTTGCAGAGGAGATAACACCTAATTTTCTTTTTTTTTTTTTTTCAGCTGTCCTCCGGGTTAATTATTGAATTTTCTGATAATGGCACGGATGAGATTGGTTCAGGTGACTACGGAGACTATGGAGAGCCATGCTTCCAGCATGAGAATGCTGATTTCAACCGGATCTTCTTGCCAACAATCTTCTCCATCATCTTCCTAACAGGAATAATCGGCAATGGATTGGTTATTGTTGTTATGGGTTACCAGAAGAAACAAAGAAGCATGACTGATAAATACAGGCTACACCTCTCTGTGGCTGACCTCCTCTTTGTCATCACCTTGCCATTCTGGTCTGTGGATGCAGCCATAAGCTGGTACTTTGGGAATGTCCTGTGTAAGGCAGTTCATGTCATTTACACAGTCAACCTCTATAGCAGTGTCTTGATTTTGGCCTTTATAAGTTTAGATCGTTACCTGGCAATAGTCCATGCTACCAACAGCCAGCGACCACGAAAGCTGTTGGCTGAGAAAGTAGTGTATGTAGGTGTATGGCTGCCAGCTGTGCTTCTGACAGTGCCTGATATAATCTTTGCCAGTACTAGTGAAGTAGAAGGAAAGTATCTCTGTGATCGCATGTACCCAAATGAAAACTGGATGATTTCTTTCAGATTTCAGCATATCTTGGTAGGACTTGTCTTGCCTGGTCTAATAATCCTGACATGCTACTGTATTATAATATCTAAGCTGTCACATTCAAAAGGCCACCAGAAGCGCAAAGCCTTGAAGACAACTGTTATCCTCATCCTCGCCTTCTTTGCCTGCTGGCTGCCATATTACATTGGCATCAGTATCGACATGTTTATCTTGCTAGGAGTCATCAGACATCGTTGCAGCTTGGACACTATTGTGCATAAGTGGATCTCCATCACTGAAGCCCTGGCATTCTTCCACTGTTGCCTGAATCCAATTCTGTATGCCTTCCTGGGTGCCAAATTCAAAACATCAGCACAAAATGCCTTGACATCGGTGAGCAGAGGATCAAGCCTCAAGATTCTTTCAAAAAGCAAACGTGGGGGACATTCTTCTGTTTCCACAGAATCCGAGTCTTCAAGTTTCCATTCCAGCTAACGCTGCTTCTTGCCATCATTTTATAAACAGACACTTTAAAGTTGTGCAAGACTTCAGAAAAACAAGACTGACCATAATGTACAGATTTATTTACAGCTGGAATTTTTATATTGTTTCTTTTAGTATCTGTGAGGTTTAATTGTTTTATTTATATAAAAATACCTTTCGTATTGATGACAAACTGTCTAGGCAGGTCCTGTGGACAAGTGGTTAGTTCACAAAAGTTTTAGTGCTTGTCTGTATGTATAGAGGTGACCTAAACACTTCTGGGTTGTAGCAAATGACTGTTAAAAGTTTTAGAAAATATTTCTCTGTTGTTTATATGTAAATGTTTTCAGTGTTGCTGTTAATGGTTTTTATTTTTTAATTTTGGGTGGAGATTTTTACCTTACTACAAGATGTTTGGTTTACAATAGGCTTAACTCTGCTGTAGAAATGGCACTTATAACCAAAGCCTTCTGTTGCCTGCTAGGTGTGTGGTTTTTTTCCTCCGCATTCTCAGTAATTGATGGTTTTAAAAATGTTCTGTCAAGGTAAATAAAAGTATATGATGAAAAATTATTTTGAGTGGTATTTATTTATGATTAAATATTTTTCTCAGTGCTTTTATTTGCAATTCTTGAGGCACAATGATCTTTTAGAAAATTGCATGGCTCTTGAATGAAGAGCAGGAAAATCAGTTTCAGTACCTATTGATTATTCAGTTGACACCTGTGAGTTCTAAGTCATTTGTCCTCTTTGCCAGAATACATTTACTCCAGTTAACATCATCTTTAAAATGACTTGGAACTATCACTTTAACAAGGAACTTTTTGAGGACTAAATTCAAACCCAATCTATTTAAGCAATTTCTAAAGTTTCACAGCATTTTTGGATTACTGCATGTGACTAATCTTGATGCCATGCATATAAAATCAATGCTACATTTTTGGTTTTTGCTGTTCCTCCAAGTTTAGTTCCACATGCTAATAATTACCAAAAGTAGGTGACTCAAAGTTGTTTTGCTACTTGACATTGCATGTAGACTAGAAATAAAGCTACTTGTGTGTGTCCTCTGGAAGAAAATAGTTGTTTCCCTGTGCAGCTCTCACTATCCTGTCTACATCCACTTTTCCTAATATAATTATTATTTTAAAAACATTCTTAGTGTTCTGTGTGCCAGTTCCTCTTAATTTTTTTTCATATTTTCATCTTAGCAGAGTGCATTTGTAAGAAATTAATAACCAGAAGGACAGAGACATTGAGAATATTTATGTGTTCCTACCCTGGAAAAAAATCTCAAAGCCAAACAAGCAAACACAACTGTTGCTGATCTATAAATAATGTAACAGTTTGGAAGTTTAAATAAGTAAATAAACAAAACCTACCTTTCATGCAAATTAAATAAGCAGCATAAATATTGCAGTGATACAACTGCAATGTGTTTTACAGGCAGAACACCCTAGTGATTTATTGGAGCATGTATCACTGTGCTAAACTACACATTGTTCCATCCTTTACTTTGAATATCTTCATAAACACAAGAACGTTCTGTTTTCAACCTTCCGTGCCTCCAGTCACGAGGCTTCAACCTTGGCTGCGTCTTGCCCACTTTTTCCCTTGTAATGGTGGTAGTAGCCATCTGATTCTGTGTCGAGCCAATTCAATTTGCTGAACCAGCACAAAACTTACCTGACAATGGGGGGAAAAAATAAATTTCCATAAATTTAATGAATTGAATGAGCTCAACGAGGAATCCAGTGAACACTGAGAAAGTGCAAAACTGTAACCTGGAGCCAGGCACAGGAAGAGAAAAGTGAGATAAAAAGCAGAGGAAGCAAATCTCCCCTTTTAGCAGCTAAACTTCTAGATCAGTTAACTCTAATGCATATCTTCACTCAACATAAATTAACAACAGAAAAGATGCAGTCTCAAGAAACAAAAGGTCTCATTTTCATCAAGTTGTTCCTCATTAACAGAGTTGAGAAATGAGGAAAACATGGTGTAGGAGCAGAAGTTCTTAAATGGTTTGTTTTTGTTGGTCGTTTGTGTGTTTTCTTAATTTAGTGAGGGTTTCCCCCGTGAAGAATTTGTTGTTCTAAATGATTCTGATTTTCACCCGAGCCCAATCAATCACTGTGATTTAATTGCACTTATAAAATACTTACTGGCTATCAACATGCTGCTGCTTATTTGTTGAGGAAATGTTTAGAGCCCTCTAGCATTAACTTAGATTATTCCCATTATACTTCAGTCAGTCAACTGTTACCTCAAGTAGCGAGTTAGCAGGAAAGAGGGTGCCAGACAGCATAAACTCATCAGTCCATGTTACTGCCAAAGATCACTGAAAGAGAATTAAACAAATAACAGAAAGCATTTGTGTAGAAAATAAATTGGCAAAATTAAAACATAACCCGTGCCCCAGAGGGATGAGACTTACATTAGTTTTATAAAACCACCATTGTTTTCAGTAGATTTAATGATACTATGGACAGAAGAAAAGCAGTTGCTCCTTGAAAAGGAGTTGTAAGACCATTGGTATTCAGCAAGGGAAATTAGTCGAAAGCCACAAGTATTTCTTTTTAAGTAACCTGATATATCTATAAATGTGAATGCAACATACATTTACAGAGCAAATGTTTGCAAATTGAATGAAATTACCATGAGGACAAATAGTAAGAAATTATGAACCCAGTCCTGTCCTTTTACCTTTAAGGTAGTCAGAGCAATTCAGGCAAATTTCTCTCAAAGTCACTGAGCTATTCCAAACATACCATATTGGTGAAAAACACTAATAAATTCCATTTAAAAACAAAATCACCTTTAAGCTGATTTTTGTTGAAACTGTGACTTTGTTTTTACATCTTTATGAATCAAAACCAACCTCAGTAACTGTGTTCCTCAAAGCATAAATTCTGTGACAGAGGTGAATAGACCTAAGTTTGTAATTTATGTATTGGACAAGTCCGCACACATCAAGAACTTCCCAAATGTTTCAAATAGACTTTCCAAGCCTT
Source organism: Eubucco bourcierii (assembly GCA_013396675.1). NCBI lineage: Eukaryota > Metazoa > Chordata > Aves > Piciformes > Ramphastidae > Eubucco > Eubucco bourcierii. The sequence goes on from VWZE01024859.1 coordinate 28,478, forward strand.
TTTCCAAATCATTCTTCTCTCATATACATGTGAATCATAATTACATTCTTCCAGACATTTTCTTGATGTCATAAAATAATAGCTGTACCCAAGTAATTTTAAATAGGCAACCCAAGATACACAGCAGAAAACAAATGTGAGAACAATGAGTGTTGGTTACAGACCGGTTAAAAATATTACACAATAATTTAAAAGATTTAAAATATATAATTAAAATATATTTTATTAATATATTTAAAATATATTTAAAATATATTAATAAAATATATTAAGACATTAAATACATTCTAATGTATTTAGAAAAACTCTTTCCTTTTCTCCTGGCCATGGTTGTTTCAATGCGCTAACAGCAATGCTGGACTAACCCAGAGATATTCACCTAATGCTCTAATGCACACGTTCTGAGTGCTTAAGATTAGTCATAAATCCTTTGGATCATGCAAGGCTAAACCAAGAACAGAACATGAACATGAATTTACTCTTGCTTCCTCTGAAATGACGTTTGGAAGTAAAGTTGGAATATTTAAAGCCACTGGATAAAATGACACTATAATCCATTATTTGTATGGTGTATTTTTGCTTTGTCTAATCAGGTTGTAGAGAGTCTGCCTTAGATGAGTGTATGAAAAGGTGAGTGGTGGTAATGAGGGTGTCAGAGCTAATGCATGCAGGCTATACAGGGCAGTCAGTAAGGTGGAGTTTCTTATCTCTCTTATATCTAATCTCATGACACAATATCTATACAGAGGGTGGAACTTCTATGCATATACATAAATCAAAACAAAATCACCATGGAAAAAAAAGGAAGTAGCAGCAATACCATGGAGCCATTCATACAAGTGAATGGTTTATCTTTTGATGGTTGAGCTATAGCTGGACAATGTACAAAGTGACCACCTCTAGATGTTTGGTTGAAAAGGCCATTTTTTATATTGTTTGGGAAAGGAAACAGCATGACGAGGAAGTACTTCCTTGATCCAGGCATGCCTCCAGAATCCCCTAACAATGGAGTATTCTCATATTCTCATAGTGCTGAAACTTAGGAAACACTCAAGCAGATAGGGCACCAGAGTTTTTGCTCAAAGGATGCCACTCCCTCACTTTATGTTTTGAAAAAGCTATACAGGCTCCTTTTCACAGCCATAAATCATGTGTCAATTGAAATCACACGAGCACTGCCATTATTATTTCTTACAAAGCAAGTACAGATTTCTTAAAATATTTTCTCCTTAGAAAAAAAAATTTGGAATTTTCTATAAAAATCTTTAACAGGATGAAGTTTAAAGACCATTAATTTTAACATCAACTCTGCTCTATCTTCCCACCATTCTAGTTCTAACAGGACATACAATAAACAATGCTATGCTTACTGTCCTTGAAAATATATTTTAATAGCAATTGATCATAAGCATATATTTATTTGCATATTTTTTAACATAAATATATCTAACAATGTAGATTATAAGCATAATTTTCAGTTGCTGATACAAATGATTCAGTCTTGGGCAGAGCTATTAGTGACTTCAGAGGAGTCAGGATTCACTCAGAATTCATTCAGAATTAGACATCTTACAGTGTATATCCTAACAGACCAAATCAATTACACATGAAGATTACAAGTTCCTCTGATTTCAGCTGCAGTCAGAGATCCATGAGAAGTTAAATCTTTCACTGTGGAACAGGTGGAATTGTTTTGGTGAGCATAACAGAAATAAATTTTCAGTAAAATGGTTTTCTCTTTCTGAAGGCATGCAAGCTTTGCATACCCAGCTATCAACAACCTGAGAGCAATTTGTCTTCAGTGGCACAGTGTTTGAAAGAAACAGGTCAACATTTTAAATATCCTTATCTTCTGGAATTCACACCAGGAACAGATTCTCACCATACAAATGTGTCAAACTAAGTAAAAATTATGAGGGAATTTTTGAATGGTTACATTGTGAAGAGTTCATTGGCTTCTGGTTTGACTTGGTTTGGGTTTGGTTTGCATTGTTTTTTTGCTATCGATGCTGCCTTTTGTTTCTACTATCCTTTTCTCACAGCTTCTATTCTGCTTGACTTTTCCTTCCAAAATATACCTTTGTAGAATTTGAAATGGCTCTCTTCTATTAAGACTACACACAATATCCTGGACAAGCAAGAAAAAGTAAAGAGAGACTGTTCAAACAAAAAATGCAGCATTCACAAGAGTTTCCATCTCTTCGCTTGTGCATTTCCCTTCCAACATCTGCTTTTATTTAGCCAAAAGATAAATTGCTTCTGTATCATAAGAAAAATTTGAACTCGAAGGTTGGTTTTGTTCTCAAGTTTCTTAAAGTGCAATCACAGCACATGTGTTTACTTTCTTGGGTCTTTCCTATTCAGCACTTCATAATCGGGAAGATCTCCCAAAGTATGGATAAGATAGGCTGAGAATATGAGAATACTTCATTGTTAGGGGACTCTGGAGGCATGCCTTGTCATGCTGTTTCCTTTCTCTTTACCTGCTTGTCAGTGTCATCACTGGTGCCAACACAGCTACAAGAGCATGGGCTGTCCATAAATTTGCTCTCACTACTGATGCATTCTGCAAAGCCACAATAACACTGGACAGCAATAGGTATCATTGGTAATACTCCTGATCTATTATTGCCTTGCCAAAGGTAAGCATGACACTTCTCAACAGATATACAAAATAAACCTGGAAAGTTCAAACAGAACATCTTTCCCTAACTCTCACAGCACCTTGGTGGTTTATTGGACATCCCACTTGCCGCCTTTCTTATGGTTACTCCTTTTCAATACTGCCCTCTCTTAGGCTAATGTTTGCTTTCTTGTCTTTGAGGGAAAATACCCAATATTTAAAATATATTTTAAAAAACACTCATTCTGCCAACTCTGTCTACAAGAGTTCACCAAAGAGAAAAAGACTGGTATGCTTGACAGCAGATGAAACTGAGTACTGATCTCAGCTTCCATGGATCAACTCTGTAGAAAGTAAAAGAATAAGAGATGATTTAATGACAGCAGTAGATGGGCCTTGTCACTATTAGGTTAATCGCAAGCCTGAAATCCATCAGTCCTTCTCTTTAGGGGAGGAATTACATCTTTTCTGCAAGTGCTTAATGCACCGTTGGAACTCAGTACAGGAATGCACTGCTGAGAGAAGCTAGAGTCTCTAATATGAATAAAAAGGAGTACAGGGCAGGGATTCATGCTAGATCTAGCTTGACAGAGAAGTAGATGTAATGAGTTCCTGCCCTCCCTTACCACTCAGTATTTACTATCTTCCTTTCCATGGCTTTTCAGGTTATGTTCCCCACTTCCCTTTTGCTTGGTTTCTCTGCAGCCCCATTGTGGTGGTATCAGTGCTATCCTTCGTGGAATTGGGCACTAATAATGTGCTGACACAAGGCAACTGTGATGATCTACTAATCAGCAGGACCAAAACAGCAGTCTGACACCTCACCATCCCCTTCGTTCTCTCTTTTACTCTTAACTGTGCATACCCCTCAGCCTTTGCTGCTCATATGACTCCTTGGCCAGCCAGTTCAGCTCTTGAGTACTGCAGTTTCACAGGAATTTGAAGCAATCTAACTTCATCTGGTGGGAACATCTTCAGCCTCTCTGCCTCCCATTCTCTTCTAATCCTTTCATTTGGTATCTGATATCTCCAGTTCCTGTGGATCTGTCTACTGCTGTGCACTATCTGCTAAATCAGTCACACTTTCTTTAGACTTAATTGACTAAATAGATACAGTATATTTTTTTCTTTCTGATTTATGTCATGCCATTTTAATTAAGTTAGTCAGCTCTGAAAGACGCCTGACTACATCCAAGATAACAAAATAAACAAAGACAGGAAAGTTTTAGCAGTTTGGGGTTTTTTTCACTATTTCTTTCAGCAGCAATAAGTTGTGTAGTCCGCCAGCTCAAACCAACAAAATAACTGATACCGGCCAGCATAGTAAATTGAATTGATTTGCTATGAAATAAAAAATACAAGCAATTCCAAGTATGAAAGTAGAATCATGCACCTGGGAGCTGTGAGAAGAGCAGAGAAGGGAGAACCTGTCTTTTGGGAGCAGCAAGCTGCTAAACCTGCCTAACTATCTTGTTAAGATTTCCTTAAGTGAACAGCCACATTGTTAAACAAACATACACCAGTGCTCAGGTAGAGGGTAAGAGGTTGAAAAGGTAGAGAGAGAAGAGATGCTCTATAAAGGAAGTGAGTCTATCTTCTTTTGTAACCGAAATATACTTACTTGTTGAGTACATGATCATAGTTCTGCAAAGAACTTTTCCCTAAAACAAGGCTCAGGAGAGAGGTCTTGAACAGCAGTATTTTAAATAAAAGAGATCTGTAACAGTGTGATTAATCATGTTCACGATTACCAGCTACATTGCTTATCAGAGCTAATGCAGCTATTTGTTAAGACACATTGTAAATCTACATGGATATATAAGTCCACAGTACTTTTTGAATGTTATGGATGTTTGTATGATTTTAAAAAGCAGAATCCTTGGGAAGTACAGAGTAGGTTTTCTCCTATATAACAATCACTTTAAAAAGCCAAGCATTTAGTTTAAGTATTATGCTGTGACACACCCCCCACCCCCACCCCCCTTACAGTGAACCTATTAACTACAGAAAGAAGAAATTGCCTCTTAGCATGAAAATTGCTTAGGAAAAAAAAAACCAAAACAACAAAAACATTAGATCCCTCCCTCAAATTCCATCTTGGGTCCACCAAATAAATGCAATCAGCTCAGTTATGTTGAAGCCAAATTAGGTACGCCTAGATTGTGTAATCTGAATGTGCACATCTATATGGCTCTCTTAATGTTCTGCAATGAAGGGGACAGCCTGGCAGCTGTTACAATGTTCAGTGTGCTGGACATCAGCCCAACAGCGACTATACTTCAGCCCAGAGAACAAACAGCCAACAGAGCCACTCATCCTTGCATCTACTCACTCTCTCTTCTTCTTACAAATAAATATGGGGGGATTATTAAGAAATTTCCCCCACCCCCTAGCACTTTGTGGTGACTGTAATAAAAACTGTGACAGATGAAGGATACAAGATACTTTGTCTGTGAACCTCTCTGCTACCCAGGTGTTTGAAAGAGATCCTGTTAATTCATTTACCTGTTTTAGTCAGAATTAAACATCAGAACAAAGATTTTTTTTTATCTCATCTGAATACCTAAAGTTTCTAAAGGTAATCCATTTTTAAATCCTCTGTTCTCAGTCTCATACACTTTACATGTACTTTTCAGTTGCCAGCCAAACTGGGGGTCAGTATGTCCTCTATAAGCCATGCCCTGCAAGGAGAATGAAGGTACGTCTGGAAGATGGTATTGAAATGCTGAGGTGACACCGACTGAGCAGCCAGTTGCCACCATCTGGTGATAATAACCGAGTTCAGAAATCAGTGCAGCCAGAGAAGCAGCTGTCATTACCTGTCCCTTTATCCACCCTGACCACTGGGCTATAGAATTCACTCGGTGAATATTTATTTATGCAAAGTTAGACATTTTCAAAAGGACTCACAAAAAGCACCCCACCAAATACAATAGCATGGCAATTAAGCACCCTCCCAGGAGAGAGTACTACGCGAGGAAACCTGAGCTTTTGCACCTATGTCCCTTGATAAGGGACATTGTTTGTGCAAGAGGGCTCCTCCTCCCGCTCCTCACTGCTTTGTACAGGATTAAGTGTGCCTTTGAAAAAGCACCTATAGGAGTGACTAACATTGTTCGAAAACCAGCTAAGTCCTTTGTTTATGACTTCTAGGAGTTAGACTGCGCAATTTGGCACTTTTAAGTCTGAAAGATTCTGTATATCAGCAGCAGTAGTATTTAGGTACTTAGATCTGCTAGAAATCAACAAAAGCTTTTTAAAGATTTATGTTTAGGTTTAAGGATCCATATAATTTGTAGAAATGTAAATTTGGCAGTAAGCAGATTCTAGAACACCACAGAACTCTGTCCCATATGAGAAAAACAGAGCAGTAGATAATATTAATAGGAGATATAGTAATTCAAGCTCTAAATAAGAAACAATCCATCTACAACGTGTTTTCCTCCTTACTCTTTTCATGAACTCCATAAACATGGAAAATTCATCCCAATGAGCTCTTCAGCCACTGAGGTACACTTAATCCTGAATCAGCAAAGTGTGATAATAACTCTCAGCTGCCCGAAATGGAATTATTTTCTGATGACTGGACTTAATCCAAGCAAAGGTCAGTAGAAATAAAAAAATGCTGTCAGCTCAGGACTTAATGATATATTCTTACCTCTGTAGGCCTATAATTTCTTTAGATACCTAAGAGGTCATGTCAATCCTAATGTCTCCTAGTTTTATGAATGCAACCATAAGCCCCTTTTAAATCAGATTACAAATGATTATTATAACTTTAAATCAAGGGAAGGGCCCATCATTTTATCTAATTGGAAAGACTAATTTAATTATAATTATTTACTTTCCAGATGCTTTGCATTTGTTCCATTACACTGCACTAGATAGGCAGGGTTTATGGAAAAGGAATAGTTAATTGTTTACAACTTGGAAAAGATGAGAAACCAGTTCACATATGCTGCTTTATCCACACTTCAGCCACTCTTCTATTGTTTCTGAACTGCGGATGTCATCTTATACAGTACATGATGGCTTCACTTCTACTTTGAAGTAGCTGAGAGGGCTGACTAACTGGATTGCTTAGGTTGTTCTAAAATTTTTTAAAGCTCTTCCATCTAAAATAGGCAGTTAATTAACCCATCAGAGGTAAAAAAATAATCATCAAAGATGTACAATTCAGTGGGCAGAGTGGAAAATGGCAAATGTGTTGAATATCCCAGTGTGATTTTGCACTGAATTAACATAAACTGACACAGCCTCCAAAGTGAATCTTGTCAACAAACCTACCTTGCCATATTAAAACAATTTTTGTACCTATTTTTTTTTCAAAAAATAATAAAAGGCCAAATCTATATTCTGTGTAGCTTTGCTGAAATCTATGTTCAATTATTTATTAGATATCAAATGTATAACATCTGTGTAAGAAGGCTGACATATGTTAGGACCTTTGACTTTGATATACAAAAACTGTCTGCTGAGCTAGGAATCTCTCTATAAATTAATTAGATAAACATGAATATAGCAGGTATATTCTTCTAAGTATTTCCTTCCCTAGAGAGGATAATGATTATTCAGGCAACATGGGACCAAATGTATGAAGAGGTCCCTTTTGTCTTTGAAATAACAAGTTTACATTTTACGCCTTCTTAACTTTTTAGCAGATGGCTTTCACAGTTTAAAGATTTCACAGTCTAAAGGTTAATTTTTCTCTGTTCTCTTAATCTGTTTCTGAGACTCTATAAATATTACAGAAAATTACACCAGTGTAACTACCTAGATTTTGTTTCCTTGGTACAAGTTTTGTAGGCAAGGCCTCAAGTAAGAACATTCTTCTGGAAAGATACTTGTCTTCATTCAGATACGTGAGCACACAAGCATACACACACAAAAATCCAGTTGATTATACTATGGGTCATAATCTTACATCTTCATAGGAAAACATCAGTTTCATTCATCCCCTTGTCTGTACTTTTGAGTTGGAACCTTCTAAAACTTGCTCCCTCAGCTACTCATCATTGAACTATATAATAAAAAACCACTTTGCCTAACACTGCCTAGAAAGCAAAGACTGCTGCCTATACAAAAGCATTTATTTTTTTCTCAACTAGATACCAAACACAGCCTTTTATCAAGATAAGAGAAGAGTCCCAGCTGATCTTCTAGTGAAAGTACAGAGCCTTTTCTCCCCAACAGATTTTTAACCTGTAGAGATCTCTCATTAGAGATCCAAGTATGGTTTACGATTAAAGTTCCATCTTTGGAATTGAAAATGAGTAGTTTATAGGCAAGTATGCAAGCTCATAAATTGTGCCCATTCTCAGTACTGAAAAGGTATCATCTTCTTCAAAATAAGGCTGCATACATCCAAGGAAACTAGAAAAGCAGATAAGTGCCAAAAGCATCAAATAGTGTTCTCTGCCTGAGTAGGGCCCATAGTGACATGCATGCAAAAGAACTCTTGCTTTTTCAAAAAGAAATCCTGAATAAAAACTCTTCTCATCCAAGATAGAGGCCTTAAGGAACATCCTGCATGTTAACAAACATCTTCAGATAATGCCTAGTTTGATGCTCATTTCCTAGTTATTCACAGACTCTCTTAAAAGGAGCTCTTTCTCTTCTGCAGCTTAGCCTAAGGAAATCCTGCAAGAACAATGTGTGACTGAAATACACACAGGTTTCCCAAATGGTGGCAAGACCCATTGATGCTGCTTCAGATAGCACCAAGACAGCAAGCTGTAATACAAGCTAAACAAGAAAGGGTCTTGTTTGTATAGGATTGATTTGGATTCAAGCTTTTTTCCTTGCAGTTTGTTGTATATTATGTAAAGCATCCTTCAGTGAACAAGATACTTGGGTGCCAAACTACATTACTTTTCCTCAAGTATTCCAGCAGACAGAATTTCAACACCACATACGCAATTACCTACTCTCAAAATAAGCATTCCCATTTACTCTTCTTAGTAGAGTACCCTGGAATCTCATTGCAGATGCTGAAGGTCTGGTAATAGAAAGAGGAGCCTTGAATACTTTCTTTCTAAAATCATATACTGACACTGTTGTGTCAGCAATGACACAACTCTATCAATTAAGGTTGATTTATTGCTTTAGAAGATCCCTGGTTTGATGCTCCTGAAGTCAGTCCAACCTGTATACATCTACAGAAAAATGGCAGCACTGAGGATGCTGCAACTTTCCTGGGGCTATCTCTGTAAACAAGAGGAAATCCTTAAGACCCCTGCATTATGCAGCTTTCCTGCTGAGCTTATCAACAGGGTATAACTCATTCCAGTACATGGACATCTTTCTATTGTGCAATAGATTTAGACCATTCATTTATTTCAAGACATTTAATATTTGATGGATGGCTTTCAGCTATTACTGCTTTTTGATCTCAAAGAGAAATAGCTCTTTAGCCCATTACAACATTTCTAAGCCAAGCAATTTTCCTCCTCCTTTTTTATTTCTGTAGCTTTATCAAGTGTCTTCTCCAGTCACAGCCTAAGATTTTGCCAATACTTTTTTTAGTCAGAGCATCTCTGATGAGCTTTTATGTGTTGTGTTTATTGTTTTCTTATTGCCCTTCCTGCACAGTTACCTCAGTGAACGGGGCACACAATATTTTGGAATCACACAGCACTATATATGTGTTAGTGGATACAACTGATTATATCTCTTCCCCAGAAAATCATACTCATCAGCCAAACAACTCCTAAAAGTTTCCTTCTTTTTCTATTATTTCTCTGCTGAGAGCTCTACAAAAGCTGTCTTGACTGAAAGAAACACCAGAAGCAGAGCATACCTAATATGTATGCAATATAGAGACATAGTAAAATAAAATATATTGTATTTTCAACACACACACAAAAATTGTATTAAAGCATTTATGACACTAGCCATGAAGAAATGAAAATAATAGTCCAACTTGATTTCAGGTGTTTTACATATGGACAAATACTGTTATCAATTCAGATATGATACATAAATAAAAAAGTAAAAGCTAGGTATAGTAAAGATTATATGCATTAAATGGATCCTATTTTAACTGAAATCATTACTAATCAAGGTTTTGAGACAGAATAGTCTAAAAAAAAAGTACTGCTTTCTTAAAAAAAAAATAAATTCAAAACTAAAGTACAATGTTTCTCTTTAGCTAACCTTATAATAGCCAGTCATCCCAGTATCCATAACCACGCTCATCCTTTTAAACAGAAATTAAGAATGTCAGAGTAGAACTTTATTCAAATACCTGCTAAAATGATTGGAGGCTCTCACTGGTACACTTTTGATCAGGACGCTAGCACAGGGTCTTTTGCACACTAACTTTCTCCATTATTTTCTCCTGCCATCACAGCTACCTAAGCAATTCTGATTGATTTTTGCATCACATAATTGGAGTTTTTCGGAAGTGTCATTACAGTGGGCCCTGTGTGGTTAGCTGATGTGCTGAGCAAAAGTGATATATTGCAAAGTGAAGTAGTGTGCAGTTCTGGAACCCTCAGCACAGGAAGGACATGGAAGTGTTGGAATGGGTCCAGAGGAGGGCCATGAAGATGATCAGAGGGCTGGAGCAGCTCTCCTATGAGGACAGGTTGAGAGAGTTGGGGCTCTGCAGCCTGGAGAAGAGAAGGCTTCCAGGAGACCTTAGAGTAGCCTTCCAGTATCTGAAGGGGGCCTACAGGAAGGCTGGGGAGGGATTATTTACAAGGTCTTGCAATGACAGGACAAGGGGCAATGGGTTTAAACTGGCAGAGGGGAGATTTAGACTAGATGTCAGGAGTAAGTTCTTTACAGTGAGGGTGGTGAGGCACTGAAACAGGTTGCCCAGGGAGGTTGTGGATGCTCCTTCCCTGGAGGTGTTCAAGGCCAGGTTGGACAAGGCCTTGAGTGAGCTGTACTGGTGGGAAGTGTCCCTGCCTATGGCAGGGGGTTGGAACTAGATGATTCTTGAGGTCCCTTCCAACCTTACCATTCTATGAGTCTATGATTCTAAGTATCAGGCTGGAAAGCTAAGCCAGTTTGAATAAACCATGTTTATTCTTTGCCTTTTTATACATAAAAATGCTTTTGAGTGTATTTGTTCAAATGTTAAAATGTATCCATCTATAAACTCAACTTCAAAATCTCACATCTCCAGTTACGAGCCAGTTAGATTTACAAAGGGAAACACTCATTTACCCATCAGGCACTTCTGAACACATCTTTGGATGTTGCTGCTGTTAGGTTTTTATATAGTTGAGCTATTTATTTTAAGTAAAAAAAAGTGGCATCTGTATGTAATTTCCACACTCACTTGGCACCACTACCTCCTTTTGATGACAGTCTGTACTGTTTCGCTTTCTTCTTCCAGTCACTCCAGCTGCAGGACCCAGATGTCAAACTCAGGAATGCATTTTTTCCCAGCAGTGATATCTGATTCTGTTGTTGGCATCTCTGATGGTGGCTGTTCTGAAGCTGCCTGTGTGCAGCTTCCTAAGTTTAAACTGCAGACAGGATTTTTTATTTATATGCTAAAACCTTTTCAGTTGCCTTCATTGTGAGAACTGTATATTACCAATTCATCAAATATACAAACATAGAGATTTCATTATTTACTACATTGGTTTCATGACAATTGTTATGCTTCTGTAGCCAGAAACTAGAAGGCAAGAAGAAAGCTTCCAAAAGTGTTAATAAGACATCAGAAGTAACTGCTTACTTTTAATAACTGATTCAAGTGAAGAAGAGGTAAACATAAAGCAACTGAAGCTGAATGCTGACAGTAAAGAGTAAGGTAGAAAGAAAAAGGTGGAAAAGTAAATATGTTAAAGAATGAGCAACAAAGAGATGAGGGAGGAATAAAATATTAGAACTGTCTAAAACATTCTGCTCCACGCTTCTAAAAAGTGAAGGTCTTCAAAAAATAGTCAAGAGGTAAACTTCTTTCCAATTAATATCTTTCTGTAGTTGTATCAACAACATATTTGTCTCCTTTGCCTACTTTGCTGTAGTTTACTCATACACAATGACTGATCTGGAGAACTGAATGAGTTAAGCAGTGTGCACCATCACAGCAGCAACAGAAAGCACCTGTGTGCTTTGTCTATGTGACAAATTCATTTCCTATTGACAGATACCATAAAGAAAAGCTCCTTCTCCATTAATAAACATATTTTTGAGGTGGCTTCTATTTTACATAAATAAATGCTACCAGTTGTTTTACACTGATGCACATATAAGTCACAAGAACAACTTAATAAGACAAAAGAGTGGCCAAAGGCTAAAATTTAGAGCTAACTTGTAAGAGAAGGGAGGAAATTAGTTGAATTCTTTAATGAGATAAAGCATTGGTTAAGTGGTGAGTAACCTTAGTCAGGTAGATAGACTGGAAAGTTCAGAGATAAGTGAATATTAATACTTAGCAGCATGGCTATTATCTTGACAGCTCACCTAATTTCTATCTCAATATATCTATTGGATGCTGGAGTAACAAGTTTCACGTAATTGATGTTTTATAAATGAAAGAACTATGACCAAAAGTTTAAGGATTCAAATAAAGACAGATAATTAGTTTGAAATCCAGAAATATTGTCTATGAGGATTCATCCATCTAATTGATTAATGGGTTATATTTATTTTGCTGGTCAGTCTAGCAATATGCCAACACCGTAATTCCTATTCATCATTAACACATGTTTATGTGCACCACAGGTGTGGAATGGATTTTATATGAGGAACATAAACATATGCAGGAATCTACAGCATCCAGATAGATAGACAGATAGACCAGTCAGATTTTACAATATGAAGAAGATAAATAGATGAGAGAAAGTACAATTGGGCTGGGTTGACATAAAAACTATGGGCATCAGGTTCAAAACCAACACCAGGAGGTATTGCTTCATACTAACAGTTAATTTGTAGAACTAAAAGATGCTTAACGTTTCTATGTATACAAAAACTATTATCACTAAATTAATGGAAGAAAATCCAGTGTGTACAATAAAACACAACAAAGCTCTATTTGACTTAAGAAGTCCCTGCTCTGAAATAGCACTGGAGGCTGGGAGAGCATTTTGGGGAAATATAACTGTATATTTCCTGTCTTCTTACTCTTTCCTGTACTCTGATGGTGGTTAGTGTGAAGATGACAAGTCCCTGATTCAAATGAACCTTTGGTCTGACCCAATGAAGTTGTTCCTATATTCACCTTTGGGAATTTGAAAAGTCCTACTGAAATCAGCAAAATGTCTGAATTTTTACACAGTACAGGCCTGGGCATCCAGCATTTTGTAGGAACAATCAAGAGAAAAAGTAATTTACTAGAAGACAGAAAGGTATTGAGAATGTATTGTACAATATTGTAACTCCAGAAGCAGCAAGTTTTATTAAACCAGTGAGGTTTTATTTTAAGCAGCTGGGGGGAAAGAAAAAAAAAATGTTAGAAATGTAGAGACTGTGTTTGTGAGTTCTGTGGTAGAGGCAATTTCATAAGAAAGCACAGAAAGCAGGAAGATGATTCTGCTTCAGATTTGGTACTGGATGGAAAGTCAGTGAAGACAGAACTGATGGCAGAAAAGCATTTCTTTAGTGAGACTGTGGCACGATTGCTGCCCTTCTGCTTTAGACAATAGAAGTCAGCAATTTTTTTCTTTATTTGGACTTATTTGGACTCCACAGACTCAGCAACTCTGTCTCAATTTCAGCACTAATAATTTCAGCACCTCTAAAAGAAATGTCTGGATATGCATCCTCAGTCACCTGCCATTTCTAAAAATGTATTCTCAACAATTTAGGAATATGCAAATGCCTAAGATTAAGTAGTTATCACAGCTGAGACCAAAACAGCTACAGAATGGGGGAGTATGCAGTGTCCATAGCTAAAAGCACAGGGATGATGACAGGGCAACTCTTCACCAAGAAGGCAAACCTAGTATGAAAAGACTAGTATGAGAAGATAAATTCCAGTGTTTTGGTCCTGTAGGTAAGAATGAAGAATAACATCAAGAGTATTGTCAAGAAGGGAGATAGAGACTGAAGACATTTTGCCCCAGGAGAAAACGTACTGCAGATTTCAGTCATGACAAGTGCATAATACCTATGTCATAAATATTTACTTCAAGCATCAAGAAAACATCTAATTATTCTTATAGTTCTCCCTATTGAAAAAAAACCAAAACCAAAACCAAACCCAAACAAAACCAAAACCCAAAACCAAAACAACAAATAGTAAAACAAACCAACAAAACTTATGGAGATTAGATGTTGTTTGGGGTTTGTGATCAAAGTGTTAGAAACAACCAGTTGCACTTTTAAGTGTGAAAACTGAAAATGTTAGCATACAGATGGAAAAGGGAAACATCTTTAATCAGCTGTTTTGCGTACAAAAGTAAAAACTGTGACACCTTATCACAAGTAATACATACAAAACCAACGCATTTAGAAGTGCTAAAGACATCATATTCTTCTGTTTATTATATTTTTTAAATACAATGTAAGATTTTATGCAAGTGGGAGAAAGCATAGGAAAAATAAGCTTGCCTATATGTAAGCAAGTGAGTCAACTTGTCTATGAATTTGGTCTTCAGAACCTCCACCTCCAGTAAGCAGATTTTTTTTCCCCCTTCTACATCTACTGCCCAATCACTTCTTCAAATTGTTTGTATAAGCACCAAGTACTAAAATAGTGCAGGTCCTTTTTTATTTCCATAATCCCAGGAGAAGTTAGTTGAAAAAGTAACAGCTTTCTAAACACAGAGAAGCATAAAAGTATGAATTGTACTCTCCATCCTTCAGCTGCTTTCAGCAAGTGTATTAAAGGGGTTCCAATATATGACAACTATATGTCTGTTTAAACAAATGTGGCTTTCAAAAACTACAGTAGGACGTTGTCCTTCAGCTTTTCAAGAGTACACTTTCTGGAATGAGGCAAAATAATCTTTTGACTTAACAGGTGATGACTTACCTTGAAGAAGGAATTTCAAGAGATTCTTCCAGGATAAAATATTGAGTGGGAAGGAACATAGAATCATAGAATCATTGAATGGTAAGGTTGGAAATGACCTCAAGGATCATCTAGTTCCAACCCACTGCCATAGGCAGGGACATCTCTGATTAGTACAGGTCACTCAAGGCCTTGTCCAGCCTGGCCTTGAACACCTCCAGGGAGGAAGTACCACAACCTCCCTGGGCAACCTGTGCCAGTGTCTCACCACCATGTCTGAAAGTTCTACTGTTACTTTCAGAAGAAGTAAAAGGCATAATTAATATTACAGTTCATAAAAAGAAGTCAACAAGCATGTGGCTCAAACAGCTTTCCCAATGAAGGGTATAAATAAATTAATTTTATTTTCGCATGGGGAATGCAAAACTGAAATATTAGGAATTAAGAGGGATTACTTACAGAGATTACAGGAAGGAAGAACACAAATTTCTCTTTAGGAAGAAATATGGCACAAAAGTCTGGCTAGTTAACAAACTACTGGAGATTTTCCCAGTAATAATCCATTATTGTGAAGAATAGAATTTTTAGCCGAGACTGGAACCTGGCTAAAATCCATACTGAGAACATAACCCTCTGGAATGTATATGTCCATCAGAAATCCTTCATAAAGGCTGGAGGGAGTCTAGGTCCTACCAGAGAAGAACCAGTATGCACTAAACCTAAGAACGATTGGC
Source organism: Eubucco bourcierii (assembly GCA_013396675.1). Classification (NCBI taxonomy): domain Eukaryota; kingdom Metazoa; phylum Chordata; class Aves; order Piciformes; family Ramphastidae; genus Eubucco; species Eubucco bourcierii. Next base: position 43,755 of record VWZE01024859.1, read on the forward strand.
ATCTAGCTTTTGAGCACAGGTGGAGATGATGTGAAAGCAAGTATGGAAACAAAGACAAGGGTTTGCATGGCTCCTCTTAAGGCTGGAACAAATTCAGGAAGAGAATATCTTCAGCCAGCCATAGCTTACTGTAATTACCTTGTTTGCATGGTACTTTATCTGTCACATGACCACCAGGCAGAGCTGAAGATATGAAAAAAATCTCTCCCTTAGCAGCTGAAATATGAATAATACGAAACTGAAGACAGCCTGAGTCCATCAAAGAAAGAGTGGGTTTTCTTTCAGGTCTCAAAGGGAAGGAGATTACTTTTAAGGTACCCACAAATCCTGGAAGAAGACTCTGAGAATTGCTCTGCAGCTCTCATTTAATATTCTGACTTCAGCAACACAGGCTGTGCAGGAATAACGTATCTGTGATTCTTGAGAAGTAGAGAATAGTCCAGGCAACCTAAACAAACCAGTTTCAAAGTCAGAACATTTGCAGGCAGAGAAAAGGGGATCCCACACTATTTTTGTATGTTGATGCAAAATGCATCAATGGTGATACCTGTCATTACTGTTGTAACTCCTGGTGAAAAGGACAAAACTACTACAAATGTCATGAATCTGTATATAGACTGCTATTCTTGGAGAGATCCTCTGTCATAGACTGTCCAAATGCCAGAGTCAAGACAACTGTACAAAACTGATAACCCAATCAGTCACCAAAGATAACAGAACATTTCCTTGCTGACACTGTGGGTTCTTCCACTACCTGTGAAAGATGTAGCAGCTTCCACAGACACTGTCTTCATCATATCCACTGGAAGTGCACAGTTCAAAGTCATATTTATATGCTTGGAACAAAAACTTCCAAGGGAAAAGAATGGTTTCAAAGCCAAGTAGGTCTGTGACATGAAACAAGACTCCATCTTTTGAAGGACAGATTCTAGCATTTGGAATTGATTCCAGGCACATAGAATCTGGTGGAAATAAAATCAAGATGGGTTGTTATGTATACATCATGGTCTGTACTTCAGAGGAGATTGTTATATGTTGACAGTGAGTCTTAAAGAGTTAAGAAATGCAAAATAGACTGTGGAGTTTGTAAAATGTTTTACCTGCCAGCTACTAAGATAAAGATTGAAAATAACTTAGTATGAGCAACTGCCACTTCAAGAAACCTTGACATTGACCTTCAAGGTAACAGAAAGATTGAACTTCACAATCCTGTACAGTGGTGCTAGGCTACAATGAAGAAAAGAAATTTCATATGGCATGTATTATATTGTGGAAACAAATTAAGATGAAGAGAGAAAAGGGAGTTCACACTTCAATATAATGATGTTATTACCATCATCATCTTGAGCTTGAATCTGACAACAAAAACACTCAAGTCTGAGATACCTCTCTAGCCTCTTTTCTTTCAATACTAGAAAACAAATACTCCTTTTCTCTGACATAAAAGAGGAGACAATCTGTGGCTGCCAGATTATACAAGCACCTACTTTATTTGGAAGATCTAGTCTGAAGGCAACAGCTGTAGAGTATACACATTCAAGTAAACCTAGTGGAAAAGTGGGCTATATTTTAAGCATCTTAAGTGAGACAGTGTAATAAGCTACAACACTTCAAGATCAAACTATAAAAGTACCCTTTCAAAATTCTGTCAAGGTATTCTGTAGAATTTTAACTGTCACGTGGTTGTCCTGGTAAAAGGTCTGTGGTGTGGAAAAACTCTGAGTGGGTAGAGAAAAATGGGCAAGTTAGAAAAGTAATTATTTTAGCACAAAGATAAAATTGGGAAAAGAAAACAAACAAACAGACAAAAAATAAATATCCCTATCACAGCAAACAGACTGGGGACAAAACCCAAAAAATCCCCGTATTGCTGGGGTTTTTTTCCTTCTTTTATTTGCTGTTGGAAAAGATTACCCAAGCACTTTTTGTCCTGACAGTCAAGCATGATGTAATTAGACATAGTCAGGTAAATTTGATATCTGAAAATACACTGAGATTCTCTTCCTCTTTCAGCAAATTCTTCCAGCCAATTGAATGCCCACATTGAGGAAGGAACACTGCATATTGCTAATAGGCACAGATTTAATGTCTGAGTGTCTATGTCAATCACTAATTTAGAAGTGTGAGGAGAGTTAGATCTATCTAACTCCAAAACAGGGTGTTGTAATGCCATTTAATTAACACCATGTTATTTGAGTTGTTTAGGAGTTTTTTGATTTTTATTTTTGCATCAGACAGTAAAAAGAAAAAAATCAAATATAAGCAGAGGCAATAAGATGATAGCTTGTTTAACACAACTTTCAAATTCATCAGTATACCAGTTTTCTGTGGAACAGAAACAAGGGATTGTTGTGTAAGTAATCATCAGCTGATCAGTATCTAGCCAGTGAGGGAATACAATTTACTAGCAGTATTAAGAACTGAAGTCTTCTTCAATATCTTTGTGACAATGGCCTTTTGCCACAGAGGACAAGGAGTGGGTGTCTGTTCTTCTTGTTTTACAGTATCTTTAGGACACTATGACCCAGTGATGAGTTGCACTTGGCAAAACATGCAGCTGACAGGGAATTATGAAAAATGAGTACATTTTTTGTTTGAGGAAAATCTTAGTGAAAATGACACAATTTATAGTTTTAGCTAAATAAGCAGGTCAGATATAATGAACTAAAACCAGTATGGAAACCACAAACTGCTTTATGCTCGCTAAGATTTTGTCTATAGTCTGTTCCCTAGCTGAAACTAACTCATGTATCCTGGACATTTTTGGCAAGGAAAATAATGTCTGTAGGGCAGATGTCTGCTGGAAATAGAGACAAAAGCAATATGATAGAAGTAATCATGCCAGATGTCCAGAGCAAGTAATTACTCAAAATAAAATTAACTGATAGGAGATCCAAATCTTAAGACACCCGTTACCCTTAGTCACCTATGCCCTAGAAATACTGACAGAGGTGAGACTACTATCAATGTTAAAAGTGAAACCTACTATGTAGGTCAGTAGCTTTCATCTCATAAAAAGTATTTTACAGCAGTCACTTGAAAAGTTCCTATTATTCGAAGGCAGCTGACCAAAAAATATTTCTGCAGAGAAATTTTCAGATTTTTCCTCAAAAGGTCAAACTCTTCTACATAAGGAAAAAGTAATTTTATGCACAAAATCCAGTATTATACAAGACAGTGTAGAAAAAAAAATCAATTATTCCTTACTGAAAATTAATTATTTAGGACTGTCAGTTGATTTAGTGTTTAGTTTAGTTTCTTGAGAGCAAATGGAAATACAGGAAATACAGGGCCACAAGGTTGATGAGAGGGCTGGAGCACCTATTCTATGAGGACAGGCTGAGAGAGTTTAGGTTGTTCAGTTTGGAGAAGAGAAGGTTTCAAAGAGACCTTATTGCAGACTTCCAGTATATGAAGGGTGCCTATGAGAAAACTGATGAGGGACTTTTTAGGATGTCGGGTGGTGACAGGACTAGAGGGAATGGAGCAAAACTAGAAGTAGGGAGATTTAGATCAGATGCTAGGGTTCTTCACCGTAAAGGTGGTGAGACACTGGAACAGGGTGCCCAGGGAGGTGGTGGAAGCCCCGTCCCTGGCAGTTTTTAAGTCCACTTCGTTTAGAAGAAATTTTTTAAACGTGCCTACTGTAAACCAAGCACATTCACTATGCAATATTACAAGTCAATTAAATATACAACCCTTTTAGGTTCACAGAAATGCTCAATGAATTAACACTGCATAGTTTTTAACTCTCCGTACCTCTTGCTGATATTCTAAGTATCCAGAAGCAATTGCCTTTTCAAATTATCTACTTGCACATTTACATATTAAATCAATTTTGCAGGCAGAGGTGTGATTAGAACACACATATTTCTGTGTTTGCCTGGGCAAGCATGCTGGGTGCAAATGGCAGCATTCATGAATGACTACAAGTGTCACTTTGGAAATTAATTTAGCTATTTGGTTCTTTGTTAGGATATATATTGGCAAATCGGACCAATATTTGTCATTGTGTCAATTTCATAATAAAAATGCATAGTATTAGCAATGTGAGCTACAATTTCTTAGGAGCAGATTTTCAGTGGGATTTTGGTAGTATGAAGTGACCATAGGTCTTGTTCTCTGCTTCGCAGCAGAATGATTTTCCATCTTGGTAGGACACTTCACAGGCAAAAAGAAAAGCTTTGCAAACATTTGTCTACATTCAATATTACTAAAAATAAAATGTGTACACTAACAAAGGCATTTAATAACCAACACTTGTTTGAGAATACTGTAGTCACAAGAAACACTTCAATAGGACTACTATCGTGTATTCTTCTGAAATTTTTTAAGATAACTGCCTCTGAAACTATTTCAGACAAATTTGTTATGGAGGAAGAAGAATTGATAATACCATGCAACAAACACTCTACAAAAGTTCACATAACTCTCTTTACAAAAATAGAGCATGTACCTTCCATACGATATGAGAGTCACAAAATTTTTGGGATGCTGTTGTAAATACAATCAAAGCATGTTTAGTTTCATTTTGGTTTGTTAGAACTACAAAAGAAGAAGGAAGAAACAGCAATTTGCAAGGAAATGGAAAACAAGGCAAGATAAATGAAAAAAAAACAGTTATGCTTAATGAGATTTGTTTTCATTGAAACTGCTGTTGGGCTTCACTTTCAAACTACAGAGTTATCTACTTTCATTTGATGAGAGACAATGCTTTGCAATCTGTCTGAGCTGCTTTGACTCTGTCACCAAATAAAAGACCAACTGTGTTACACCTAAAGAGAAAAAAACATTCAATTTAAGGAAATGAGAGAAGAAAAAGGACCTTTAAAGGAACCTTTAAAAAGTACTTTAAATATAAACGTGAAGACAATTACATTAAAGATAGTAAATCACAATCTGGCAAGGATGCTGGTGGAGAAATTCTATTTCTATTCCAGAAACCCACAAGGAATTATTAACATTCACAAGAATACTTTGGAAGATCATAGTTGTGGCTTTGTTTATACTAAACTCTAGCTCAATAGATTAGGTTTCTTCATTTTAGTAGTTGCTTCAACTTTCCCTTTGTTGTAGTTTTCCATCATCATCATTCTGCAGTCTCCCAGTGATTAATGACTTTTCCATCTCTCCCTGTGCCACAGCAGCACTTGTCACCTTTCTTATTTCAAACTATTTAACATAATTAAGCAATTTAAATTACTAAAGGTATTATTCTCAAGCAGAATACAGTTTGACATTTGCTGCTTCTACTTCATGTCTCTTTCCATCTTACATTCTCAGAAGTGTATTGAGTTCTCCAGCTGAAACTGATATAATAAGAATTTACCTCTTCCTAGAAGCCTTACTTGCTGCTATTTCTGTAGTCTCAGATTACTGAAGCTACAGCGCTACTACTAACTACTGCTTGGACCATCCATATCTTGTATCACATTATCACACCTTTAACGTGGGCTATCTCATGACCTAATTATTACCTGCATCTTAGAAAACCTTTCACCTGCAATTCAAAAGTCACACATATTATGTATTGTAGAAGAATAACTGTATCTATACTAGAGAGTAACAGTGCTTTAAAATGTCTTAGTTAGCCATGACAAAATCTACACTACCCCTAGCTAGTTAGCCAGAATGCAAAAACTGAGCAGACAGCATGTTCCCACCAGACTTCATGATTCAACACAACTGCTCAGCAGAAGCAGTCAATTCTTCATCTGAAAACACTGCCAGGGTACACCATTAATCTTACCACATATCTTAGATTCATACAAAATTTAGGAACTTACTAAGGACATCAGAGCAGGGTTCAAAATACTGAATATTAATTTACAATCAATGTTTTTTTCTGTGTGAAGACCACAAACTACAGCTTACAGCTATATAAAGTTATGAAGAGACAAATGTTCATCTGTAGACTACGGAAAGAGTCTTCAGGAACAGAGTCTAGCAAAGACTGTGATCACAAATCTGGAACGTATCTAATGGAATCTGATGGTGATTCCACACGAGCTGTATCAGAGGATCTCTGTCTCAAAGCATGCCACTTCTAACTGGGATTGCACGGTATGTGGCACTATTACTGGCTCCACACTCTTTGTGTATCAGAGATCCCACCCAGAAAGCACAGGAATCACTTTGTGAAGCAGAATGGAGGCTAACCAGCTAATAAAAAAAATAAAAAAAGTTCTTTTCACAAATACATTTCTAGTAGCAATGCTGCTGCCACCAGGACAGTTTGTGCATATAAATGATATAACCTGTTAATTAATAGCTAATATTTTCACTAGACAAAACAATATATTCAGTAGTTGCTTTACTTCAGGTCTAAATAAGAGCTTACACCTCAGAAAGTCCAGCTTTTATTTCACTTGAGTAATCTGTCTAATAAAAGATATTACTACTCCATACAAGCCTTGACTCAGTGTTCTCTTAATTGCTGATTCCAGCCATTGTAAATTAACAGAGATCCCATGCTAAGTGTTTCATCACTTTTAATGCACTAAAAGACGGGTTGTTGACTTAATTTTTTTACTGCACTTTTGAAGACATTGTTTTTTATTCTATTTTTATAATACTTCTAATATTTGAATACTTCAAGCTCCTTCCTTCACTAACAAAGCAAGTCTACTGCTGATGGTCACATGTTAATTCAAGTGCATGTTTTAACAGGATTCCCAGGCCCTAATAACCATTACTTCCTGCATTCATAATAAAAACAGTGTGAGATGGCTATGTTCTCACATATCAAACAAAACTGCAGGACAGCCCAGTTAAATGACTGGCCAACATACAATTTGATACAGCATTAGCAATTTTCTAAGTCTGCCTCAATTATCCATGTAGCTGTTCAGTACATGCCAGGTTAAATGCTCATTGGCACTACGAACTGTTTGATGCAAATAACTCCTTGTATGTTTTGAGATAACTTTGGTGATTTTAAAATGAGAGGTTTAAAGATAGAAAGCATTTTTTTAAACAGTTTGCCTAACCTTAGTGTGTTTCTTTACAACAACATATGGTAAAGTCATTATTTAAAGGCAGGTTCTCGGCAATACACATCTTTCACTACAGGCACTGAAACTAGGGACCCATCTGCTCATATCTATTAAACTCTCAATACAATTTCAAACATTTGCTGAGCTGATGACACTTTCAAATATGGTGGGATTTATATAACATAGGTGAATAACAGGAACATGATTTCACTTCAGCCAAAATCATCTTAAATTGTTGTCGGCGCAAAGAAAAAAGGGAGTAAACAGCTGCAGTACTGAATCACGTTAAACACAATGACAGGGCTGTGTAATACAGGCTGCATGTTATAAAGCTTTCTTTTTTTCCCTTTAAACTAAGGAATGTGCAAATGGTAATCACACCAGCTCAACAGAAAAGCACTTTATAGCACATCCAAAAATGTGGAGGTGATCTCTTTTATTGGGGCAACTGAAAATATAAAGAAGAAGTCTTTGAGAAATTTTATTTTAATTTGCTTTATCAGAGCTTGTGTGCAGTAAAAAAAGGAAATCAAAGGGCTGCCCTGTGTGGTGCCTCTTGGTAAAATAATCAGCTTTGAAGTTATTCTTTGGATAACACAAGACACTGGGTTAAGTAAGGGGCACCTCCTTAGGATTTATTCCCATTTGACGCAGCACTGCCAAACATATGTAAATTTTATACCAAACTAAACGTGAAAACATGTATTATACTCAGCAACTATACAAATGCTATGTTTGTTCCCTAAATAGCCACACAGCTGAGAAAAGACAGAGGAAAACACAGGACAGGAAAATCAAGAAAAAACTAGGGGGGAGAAAAATTACAAAAGGGAAGAAAAACTGAACGATTGATCTACCAATACTCTTACACCAGCCACTCCCCAGCTGGAGCAATATATCACAGTTCAACAAGTCATCAGCTATGACAACTTAGACAACAGACAATCTGTACCTATGCACAGAATAAATGAAAACAGATTTGTTCTTAATCTGACAGCCATCATGTCTTGACAGCTAATTATGTTCATTTAAAGAAGGACACCCCAATTAATGATAACTAAAATGGTCTCAATGACCAAAAATCTGCTAATTTCTTACCTTTTTTTTTCCCTCTCATAATTCACTGATTTTATTTTCTAATGCAAGGTGGAGGGGGCAGGGATTTAAAATAGAGGCAGAAAGAGAAAGAAACAGAAGTGAACAGATAAAAAGATGAACAAGTAAAACGAGAATAGAGAACTCCTCAAAGCAATAGTATCTTGTGTACAAGACTACAAATGTACATACAACCTCAAAGTTTTCCAAGGAATTTTTAAACTGAATATATTCTGCCTTGTACTAAAGTTTTCCATAGCAACTCGCCATAAACCACTCCATATATCAGAATGGCGTCTTGATAAAAGCTAAGGACTTGCCTAAACTTGCTCATACAAATAAGATACAATCTATGTTCAAAGTAGAACAATTACCTAATAATTTCTAAAAACCCAAACCTTCTACACATGGACATTCTTATTCCAGAATAAAACCATCCAAGAGGGACAGTTGCAAGAAGATACTCAGAAATTGTTTTAATACGGTTAATAGTTTGACTCCTGTATATGTGAACCTTCTGAAGAAAGATCCTATACTGATCAGATAGCTCAGTGCACAACTCATAGTTTTGTTCATTGTTTGTTTGAAGGCATAGAATATTTGCACAAGGTGTGACTTTTTGAAGATGGCATTGTCATAATAGTTACCCTCACCCAGTACCTCCATATAATCTCATTAGTAGAATTAGCAAACTTTTGCTTGACATATTTTTTTATCATATTGACATAATCCATCACAAGAAGGATATAAAGCTGTTGGAGTGAGTCCAGAGAAATACTGTTCTGGAGCCCCCAACACAAGAAGAACATGGAACTGTTGGAGCGAGTCCAGAGGAGGGCCACAAAGATGCTCAGAGGGCTGGAGCAGCTCTGCTATGAGAATAGGCTATGAGAGTTGGAGCTCTTCAGCCTGGAGAACAGAAGACTTTGAGGAGACCTTGTAGTTGCCTTCCAGTATCTGAAGGAGGCCTACAGGAATGCTGAGGAGGGATGCTCCCTCCCTGGAGGTGTTCAAGGCTAGGTTACATGAGGCCTTGAGCAACCTGTTCTAGTGGGAGGTCTCCCTGCCTATGGCAGGGGCTTGGAACTAGATGATCTTTGAGGTCCTTTCCAACCTAAACCATTCTATGATTCTATGGTTCTATGATGCTATGATGCTATGATCCAAGGGCTGGAATACCTCTCCCATGATGATAGGTTGAGGGAGATGGAACTGTTCAGCTTACAGAAGACTCTGGGGGGACCTTACAGCTGCCTTCCAATACCTAAAGGTGTCCTACAAGAAGGCTGGAGAGGGACTTTTCATAAGAGTGTCTAACCATAACAAGGGGAAATGGTTTTAAGCTGAGGGAGAATAGGTTTAGGTTGGATTTTAGTTCTTCAATAAGAGGGCGGTGGGACTCTATAATAGGTTGCCCAGGAAGGTTGCAGATGCCTCCTCTCTGAGGGTGTTCTAGGCCAGGCTGGATGAGACCTTGAGTACCGAAGTCTAGTTGAGAGGCTTCTCTGCCCATAGTGGGGAGGTTGGAGTAGATGATCTCTAAGGTCCCTTCCAACTTAATCCATTCTGTGATTCTGTGATTAACAGCTGATGCAATTTTATCATCCCAGCATGCTGGGTTGCTACATTAAATTAATTTTAAAATTCTGTCTCTTGGTAGCAAATACCATAGGAAAATATATGCTGAAAACTATTATTTACATTTCTTATAATATTTTGCTTCTAGAATATGTTACAGTAGTTCAAATACACTACAGCTTTCCAGGAAAGTAATCTCAGTCAAGACAGCATGAAACTCCTTGAATTAACCTAGGTGACTTTTAAATCCTGTGCAGGAATGATACTATGACAAATTGAAGGTAATCATGAAAGGGAGTCAGTAAAGAAAAAAAATATATTGGTGTCAAATCATATTTGTGCAATCTATGGAAACCTCCATCAAATCAAATGAGATTTGCATCAAAGGCATTTTTTGTGATGTTTGAGTGAAATTGAGTAAATGTGTTTGGAAATCCACGCCCAGACAAAACTAAATAGCTCAGTGTAGGTCTGTAAAAGTTAGACTAACAATTGATAACTGAAGTCTTCAAATCAGGTTCTCAGTCTGGTGTTTCAGAGATTTAAATACATAAAAAGGTGGTCAGATGAGGTTTGTAAATGGTACAGAATTTCAGAATTGAACATATTGTCTCAGCTTTGAATGTTGTTTCTAAACACCAAAGACAAACATACTGATGCATAAAAAAGTACAGCATAAGTATTACAACTAATCTATTGCAATAACTTTTCATTCATTTTGACAGTGGATGTGATTATTATGCTGGAGCAGATCACAGAGGAATCATTTTATACAAGAAATATCATACCAAAATAATAAAAATTTCAGACCTCAGCCACAGGTCCTTCATCTTTTGATAACATTCTGCTTGTTGAGTGAAGATTTTAATGAAACAGAATTTCAGATCTTCCTTTCTTTGTGAGTAGTTGTCCTCACCTTAACCTTATTTTAATATTGGGGTTTTTTGTGGGGGTGTTGTATTGTAGAATATGGCAGATCTGATAAGAGAAAAGCAAAGACTGAGCCTAGTCTTACTGTACCAGAATGACTGAAAAACCTTGGAATTTCTGATCCTACTTTCAGATACACAGTTTTTGATTACAGAAAATTCCCTTGCAGTCAGATACAAACCTAAACTTCAGTTGGATTCTCTGATGAACAATCAACATGACTCATTTCCTGGGCTTTGGGAGAAAAAATGTTTCTTGCACAACCCAGTGAACTGAGAATAATGGGAATGATATGCTTGATGACAGCAGCAAGAGAGAATCTCAAAAGTACCCCAGAAGACTGCACTTCAGAATTAAAGTATGAATGTCACAGGGACAGCACGCAGGATGTTTGATCCCAAAAGATTTGTTTCTTCAGTGCACTGTAAGCTACAGCTGTAGCTGTCACAATCACCCATTACCTGCATAGTTCTCCCTAGACAATCTAGCTTGTTTGAAAAAAGATCACAACAGTCATTAAAAGACAACAAAACCCTAGTAATTTGCCTTCTCGTTTCCAAAGAAAACAGAAATATTTCCTTTATCTACATTTCATCATATTATAGCTTCTTTTCAAGCTTCATAATGCGAAAGCCTGTAATTGTCAGGGTTTGGTACCTCATATGACAGGACTTTTCAGATATAATGCAATTATTATTCCCCATTCTTTGGATATTCTTTTGCAAAGAGAGTTTCCTCGTCTTTGCTCTCACCATAAACCATCAACCAATTATATATCTGAGGAAAGATCCATGCTGTTTCCACCTGATTTTGTCAGAATTATTCCTGAAATTCGGAAGTGGTTGGCTGCTGCAGAACAGTGGCCTTCACACAGCAGGAAGGACGACAGCAGATCCCTACTGTTGGAGGGTATGTTCAGTCCTTAACATCTCATCAGTCTCATGTACAATAATGACTGTCCAATTAATTTGAATATATTAAGCCTATTCATGCTGTTAGCTAGATACCTATACGTACTTAGAGGAAAACCAAAGAAGACTTAGGGTGAGCAGAGCTCGTGGGAGAATGCACCAGTGAAACTGTTCACTGCAGTAAAGTAATTCCAATGTATAATGGATGCATTTGTCTGTAGGGATTTACATCTCTTCAGGAGCTCTTTTAAGGACCAATCATATTGACATATGTTTGCTTTGACCTTTGAATTAAAAAAAAATAAATCCTATCATCAATAGATTATGGTTGGAAAGATATTCTGTTTACAGGCAATCCTTCTCAAAATTATTCATAATATACTTCCCTGTGCTTCTGGCAACTTGTCATATCAGATAGACTATTGGTCTGATTTAACACAGCATTTCCTGCTTGGATATTTAACTAATTCCAGTATTTTCTCCAGGGTTTGAGTTTTCCCTCAGAAAGCATCAAGCAACAGCCTCCAGTGAAGGCTGATTCAGTGCTTATTTCCTGAATCTGATCTTGACTTCTGAGGGAATTAACCATTTAATTAAGCGAGCTGCTAATTCTTATAGTGGTGAAGATATCAATCTTCACAACTATTTACCTAGCAACTCTGACAAGAGGATTTAGTTGTAAACATTTGAAAGCTTGTTCCATAACAGCAAGGGCTCCAAATTCCCAAATCATTAATAACTAAGATTGCTGATAAATATTTCTGTATGTAAAAAATAAATACTCCATATCTATAAACGAGGGGGAAAGGAGAGGTGGACAATCAGCAATAAGTTTAAGCTCCTTTGGAAATACTAAGGCTTGCTAGGCATCAGTTCACTAACTTTCCCTGGGAGATACGCAATTGAAATTCAGTGAGAGTTAAACACTTGACTCCCTTAGGTTTTTTAAAGCCCCAGATGAAGTGATATTTAACTAATTCCCACACTAATAGAAATTAGTCATTTGGCACAACGATACAATCTAATTGTTGGTCACTATAATAGATTCTGTTCCCAGCACAGCATTTAATAACGTCATTATAGGAGCTCACATGTCCTGTCCTGCTGGGCTAATAGCAGTTGAGTTTACTGGCCTGAAAGCCCAGTCATCTGAACTTCGGATACAAGGAAAGTAGCTGCATTGGAGGATGTCTCTCATCACTTGCAGTAAGGTTGTGCCTGTTTCTTCAGCTTCCCACGAGCACTTTTTGCTTTTCAGAAGCTTCTATATCCTACACATCAGAAGTAATGTATTCTTTGAGTGTGACCATCCTCACATGTTCCGTAAAATCAGTGAAATGAGATTGCTCTAACATATATGAAATAAAACCAGCTCTCTCTAAAGAGTTTTACTCTTGAATAGCAGGAGTTTTCCTCCCCTTTCCTAGTTTTTTTCTCTTTCATTCTTAGTGTCCTTGCTTTGCTTCCAGAATTTCTAAACTGGTGAGCTCACTCTTCCCCCTCCTCCTTTCTTTCTTCCTTTCTCTTCCTCCTCTGCCTGCCTGTGGGTTTCAATGGGCTCCTGCAGTTACTCAGGCGGACAGCATTCCGTTGCCAGGCAACTCTCTGAAAAGAAGCACATGCTGCTGCTGCTCAGACAGAGCGTGCCCGTCTGGTCCAGTGATGCTGTGGCCTAATTTCTACCTCTGTTGTGTTAGATACAAAAGCTAACATCTCCAGAGTAGAGGGTTAGGGAGTACTGAATTATCTGCACTTTTTTGTTGTTTGTTTTTTTCCCCTCTCTCCTGATCGAGTGCATCCCCTTCCATCTTGGGGCCCCCAGAAGTCATGCATGTCTAATCTGCATGCATACGTTTGGGACTGTTCACTGAGCTTTGAAGAATACTGACAATTTTCTGTTAGCTTTTGGCTGAACTAACAGTGCTTTGGGAGATCTGTTAAGCTTTCCTGTAGCTCTCCCATACCGGCAGTTTCGCATGTAAATTCTCAAGGCCATTCATCTTTTCCTACCTGACTCTATTGCCTGGGTGTTTGGGGTTTTTTTAAAGGCCTCTTTAGGAATGCAGGCATAGACGTTCTTATTTTCCCTCCTTTCACTGTGCTTTCCAGAGAACAAAGAATGGTAAACTAAGAAATTCCTTTGGTTTTTCCACAGTCTGAAGAAAGATCACTGCTTTATCCACGGATTTAGTTTTGGACTGCCTAATCTTCTCAAAAGGCAGACCCATACAGATTCAGATTTTGTGGTTTGAACTCAGCTCTGCATTCACAATACTTCACTGTCTGTTAAAGACAGCCTTATCAAAAACAACAGTCAGAGTAAGAATCAAGTTTCTTTATATTTATTACTAGCTTCTTAAATTTATTGTTAGCATGTTTTTAATATGAGGGATGCTTCCATTAGTTGCCTTTTGTCAGTTCTGGTATCAACTCAGCACTTCACTCAACCTGCAAGCAAACATCAACCTCAGAGAGAAGCTGCACTGTATGCAGCCTGACAGCATCCAATATTGCTCTGGTGCAGTGGGTATTCCCCCATCCTCTCCTCACTTCTGGACCAACTCTGAAATCCCAGTCCTAATCTACAAATCCCTAATTTTGTTAGTGTGCATCTACTTTAAGAGTATCCACAATTTTCATCCACTGATCCCTAGAGTCAGCACTACACCACAGATTTCTGCCAGCATAGCTACATTAACACAAACTGAAAAACCTATAACCTCCAACTGACAGTCCTACCAGTAAATGTCTCCTTCAGCATGGTTTATGCCACTAGGGCAGCACATTTGTCATCTTAGTTTGTGCCTTCAGAAATGTGCTGTAATTGAATGGATAAAACCCACAGCGGCATGGAAAAACATGGGAGTTTCAGATCTGTCTATCTTTTTCTTATCTTCTGCATATCTTCTAGACAAAGGATCAGAACTGTTAAGCTGTGTGGTAGCCATAGTTCTGGAGTGGCAACATCTCATCCTTTTAGAGCAAAAGGATATTTCAGTTCCTGAGAGTTCCATGTGCTAAGCAATCACCACATTATTTACAAAATGTTATGAGACCCTGTGGAAAGAAAGGTGCTATATACAGGCAGAACAATAGTTAGTATTTGCATGAGTCATACATACACAACTTTCAGCATTATACAACTCCTCAAACATCCTTCCTCCCCAAACACACTCTGTATATGATGAAACACAAGCTATGCTTTTCCTTTAAAAGCACAACTTTAATAGTTCTAAAGAATAAAAAAAAGTCTTAACATTACACTAAAAAATCATACTTCCATTTGAAGTCAAACTCAAAGGGAAATATGGCCCCAGAACTACTTGTGGCCACGGTAAAGTTAATGGAAAAAAAAAATTAAATAAAAAATCAGGTGATCTCTCACCAAACAGGTAAAGAACGGAAGAGTAAGAACTGAAGAAAATTTGCCATACAGACACCAATATTTTATTCACTGTCCAGATACAGTCTATGTGTTTCTCTATGTATTTTCAGATCTTGCATCAGTTCAAGATGATACTATAGTTTGGCTCACAGCCAGAAAGTGGCAAGTGAAATAATGTTCCAGTACTTGCACTGTGAACACACAGCTGGCTTCAAAGGGAAATGGACTAATCCTACTTCATTTCCCTTCTTCAGTATGTGTTTAAAGAGCTTTGGTGCACTGAAGGAAATCGACCAGAATTCGTTAGTTCCCTTCTGATTCAGCTCATTGCTGTTGGAAAGGGAAACAGGTCAGGATTGCAGGATCCTACTCAATTTCCTTTTGAAGACTCGAGCCAATTCTCCTCTCATCTCTAAACACACATAGACCTTCATTAATGATGCATATATTTAAATATATATCTCTCTGAGATGGCTAAAATACGTAAGGACTGCGAAGGAAAGAGGACATAATAAATATTTTTTAAAATAATCTATTTGACTTTGTATCATTGAGAACTTTTGTCTGAGAGTATTCCTGAGAAACAAACTCAAAAAATCAAGAGAGGAACTTTTAGAAAGAGATACAGGAGAAAAGGGGAATAACCCAACTGAGACTAGGAGTTTTGCCTTCACAATGAAGGCAAAAAAGAATAATTTTACAAACGAAACATACACATTTTCTGCTGTTCAACAGAAAATTCCAGCAAACTTAATTGTACTAGTCAAGGTCAGTCCTAGGCATTATTTTGATCTTGTTTCAAGGTGGGTTTGAGGTGGAGACATCAAGTTTAATCACTTGCTCTGGGTATAAAGTTTTTTCTTCCCATTTGTAATCGGATCACTCCATTTCTCCCTTTGGAGCTCATGCCATATTTCTATGAGCCTTCTCAAGGTTACTGGAAGCAATAGGGTTTTAAATGACTCCAGGTTGCATCCTGCTCAGTTTAAGGCTCACTGCTTTTGAGACAATAAGCCAGAATCAACACATCCAAAGCAAACCTACAATTAAGCACATAAACAGTAAGTGGCTTGTGACAAAGCAGAACAGAAGAAAACTACAGGGCTCATGATGCAACCATGGTTTTCACTTGAATATAAAAGCACAACATGTAAAAATCACTTTTTGTAACTCTAGTGAAGACAAACAAGTATTATTGCTCTCTCTTAAGCCTGAACCGTGATGCTTTAAATGATGAACAGCCTTATGAAATTTCCTACTAATTACAGATATGTGAGCTTGGAGTACTATATTACACAGAAAACGTGTCCTGAAGTTGAAATCAACCAAAAAGCCCTTAAAATAGCAACACTGTACCTGAGAAGAGATCCTTAAGTTTTAGGTCTTACTGCCTGAAGTAATAGAGATGTCTGAGGAGCAATATGCAACAACTAACAAATTTGATTCCTTACTAGTTAGCTGCAGAATTAAGAGTACAGACACAACTCCTCTCCTACACTAATAGCTTCTCCTCGTAGGAAAACGAAGGACGATTAGAGAACAAGTAATGGCTCAGTGATTCTGTAGAACACTCTACCCCCTACAGAGTCAGTTAAAATGAGATTATTTTCCTTTGCTGTTCTATGCCAAGTTCGGTTTACAGCTTAAACTTTTATCCCTAGACCATAATTTAAAATGCTATCCAACTCTAGAAAAAGTTGCCTGACATTTATAACTCATAAAGGCCGAGAACTTCATATGGACGTGCTGGGATAGACACAGCAATAACACAATCTCTTCCAAGGACAAAGGTTGAACAACCCATCCCTCTTCAGTTTCACTGAATGGATAGTGTACAGGAAGAATTCAGTCACCACTTACAGATAACATCACAAACAAATAAATATATGAAACAAAGGCATTTCACAGCTCAAACATTCAAAGTCAAAACTAGTTTATTCATCATTTTTCTCACTTTTGTTGTTTAATGCACTTCAAAGTACAAGACAGTAGATAACACAAAGGCAATTCTAGCTCAATCAGTTCAGCAAGTATAACTAATCATATTTTTTTAATTCTTTCTTCTTTGCTACATTTGTGCCTCTATGATTTTTACTCTTGTTTGCTACACTGATTGCATAAAAGGGTTTGGTTTGGTTTAGTTTTCCTTTTGCAAAATCTGCATTCTCCTCCTTCCTATCTGCTCAGGTTCACTGTCTTTTGTAAACAGCCATTTCCTTCTGTTCATGCACACATAGGACTTAAATTTCACTTGATGTCACCTCAGAATTCAAATTTCCTTCCAATTTGAGACAATATAAACTATATTCTAAACGCATTCAAGCCCTGAACAGGGATGAGAATTTTGGTTTTACTTTCAGAAACCTCTCAGCTTGCAAAAAATATTCTAGCAAACCCTTCACGTGATTCCTAATGTAAAGAGACAGGTTGCTTTTCTAAAAATCAAAATTAAGTGCAGAATGACACAAGTAGTTCAATAACCTGACCAACCACGAAGAATTATTATTTACAAATGGGAGTTAGTATATGCAAGGAGAACTGGGCTCTTGAAGACATAACAGGAAAAGAAAACATCCTTTGGTTTAAATCAGAGATGTCTATTAGACTTCAAATGGGAGGCAGCAAAATACTGAGGCAAGAGGTAGAACATAGTGACAGAGATACATTTGCCCTTACTGCTGTTCTTTGACAGGTACCAAATGACCATGTTTGTCTGCAAGAAATACTGTAATACACTGTGGAGACTACCACAGGCTGCCCAGTGGAGGAATGAAGGTGATCAGGGAGCCAGAAAATATCAAGTCCTCCCATTATACACTGCACACGGTGCAAATGCCTGTTCAGGCCACCCTGGATGAGAAATGCACTGTGTGCTGTTTGAGCAACTCATCCTTTTACTTACACACAATTAGGAAACAATGAACAGGGATCATGGATTCCACATAACCTTACAGTGACCTTGGTAATAATAGATACTCTGAAAATACACAATGTTTACTTCAAATTACATAGAAGCGTCATCTGCTTTCATCAATGGCACGTCCTAGTTCCAACAGCCTTTTTAGGTATCACAAACTAAGAAGAGAGAGATTTGATATCTGTGAACTTATTCTCAGTAAGAGGTTTAACCTGTGACTTGCCAATATTATCCCATCTCCTTGATTCTTGAAATATAAAGTATCACAAATCACAAGTAATTCAGTGTTCCCTCTAAACAATACAGCCTCCTAAGCATGAAGGCCATATTTTTGACATTAGGTAAAACCCCAAGGATTTGTCAGTTCACTGACAAATGTGCTTGCACTAGCAACTGTGCACAAACTAAGAAAAATGAGAAGAGCTCTTTCAGCAGAAAGTCCAGTAGCTAAATTCTTAAGCGGGGAAAAAAAAAAANAATTTCCTTCTCTGTTCAACCTTGGATTAAGCACCTGTCTATTTCCCAGGTATTTAGAAAGACTATAAATAGAATCCAGCCTATTATTATGCATTAAAAAGTGAGCTTTCTATATAAGAATGCCCTCTCTTGCCTGCTCTGCCAGTTTAAGATATACATTTAACACTAACTGGTCCAGATGGTTTCTTTGCTTTCTCAATAGCCTTCATAAGCTTCCTTAAGTTGTTTTCTAAGGTCTTCCTTTGGCTAGCCATGTTTACAGCACTAGAAGAGGAAGAAACAAACTAATTGTAAGGTTTGTTAAGAAGTAGTTCATGTGCTATTAAAAGTGACCTTCCCACTTCCAGTTCTATTTGTTCTTCCTCTACCAAATAAGTCAAATCTTTCAGTTTAAAGTCTGGGCACTCTTCAACAGTCAAATCTCTGAGAAAAGCATTCAAAGCTAAGCCTTGAGATGTCCTGACCTTCTGAAAAGCTTAGAGCCACATTCTAAGAAAGTGACAAAGATGAACTCCACAGCAGGTTGAAATTTGCTCATATATTATATTGTAATACAACACAACTGTAAGTAGCCTTCATCCTGGATCACAGAATCACAGAATGCCAGGGGCTGGAAGGGACCTTGAAAGATCATGTAGTCCAATCCCCCTGCCAGAACAGGATCACCTATAATAGATCATACCGGAATGTCTCCAGGTGGGTTTTGAATATCTCCAGAGAAGGATACTCCACAACTCCCTGGGCAGCCTGATCTAGTCTTCTGTCACCCTCACATTAAAAAAAAATCTTCCTTATGTTTTCATTAAACTTCCTATGCCTCAGCTTCGACCCATTGACCCTTGTCCTGTCATCAGGCATCACCGAGAAGAGCCTGGCTCCATCCTCCTAGCACTCACCCTTTACATATTTGTAAACATTGATGAGGTCACCCCTCAGTCTTCTCCAAGCTGAAGATCCCCAGCTCTCTCAGTCTCTCCTCACAAGAGATGTTCCATTCCCTTAATCATCTTTGTGGCTCCTGCGCTGGACTTTCTAAAGCACAGGATAAAGAAACTGTGAGTCCCAGCAGTGCAGAAAGCATAGTGCTGGTCTCCAAATGCAGAAAATCCAAGATGCATGTCTCAAAATGATTCACACTATAGACAGACGCCTTCGCAAGCAGCAGTACCTTACAAGCTACTGTCCGCTGTCCCTTTCTCAGTGGTTCATGACGCTACACTTCAGTGGGAATTGCTAATCCTTATCTATGCTCTCTGCTCACCAGAGCATTTCCCATTGTATTTCAGGTAAGGTCACCGAGGCTGGATTAAACAAACAACAGAGCTCTGCTAACCTGGATGACTGTGCCTGAAATGGACAGGGGTGCATAAACACAGGATAATTCATTCTGAGGAGTGGCATTGCACTGAACTTAATTTGGTTTAAATGCAGGTTACCACAGAAACTAAACTTTAAGACAGTACTGTGGACAGCCAGTCTCTACTTGCTCACTAGTTGAAGATTACTGTCCCTGGCTTGCTGTTAGGCACTTCTTAGGGAAAATTTGCAGACCCTCAGATTTCTCAGCCACATGATCCTAATTTCTTTTTCTGTAGCATGATCCTACAAAATGCCAAAATTTTGCACCTAGTTCTTGAACCTAATGTTCAGTTTTGCTAACTCTTCCTCTCCAAGGAAAGCTGCCGAGATTTTGGCGTTGTGCTAGTGTCTATCTAGCTGACAACAAAAAAGATATCCCAGTGTTTATTAGCTGAATAAATACAAGAAAGGCAAAACAACTGCAAGCCAAGATAACTGATACAGTAAATTGGAAGCTGTAAATTTTAACTATATTTCACAAGGTGTAACTTACTATCTTTCACATCTTATTTTCCAGTTAGACACACTGAGGTCTACAGATCATGAAATTCGGAATGTTGAGTACAAAAATGAAAATCTAACATACAGACTTTGACAGTCACATAGTTAAATCATTTACAGCAGACAAGCAAAATTAACAGGACTGTCCTCAGCAGCCCAAAAAGAGGAGTCATCTATCAAGGTCTGAGAAACAGAATCTTCAGAAAAAAATTACAAACCTTGCTTGTCAGGTTTAGTCATTCTGAGTGAAAGACAGTTAAACCAAAACACCTGTTACCATGTAGATTTACATTTACATTTGTGAAAAGGAGATGGGATATGCCAGGTTAATCACCCTATTTCTCTGCTACCCGATGTGAATCATGTACAGATCATTTCATATCCTTCAAAAACCAGCAAAATGTAGAGGGGAAACTCCTCTACGTAAGATAAAGAACTAAGCTAGCAATTCTTTATGCAATCCCCACAGTCCTGGATACCACAAAATTTATAAATGCCTGCAAGGTTTGCTCAGTATATGAGAGAGGAAGTACAGCAGTGAAATGTAGCTGTGGTTTACATAGTGTGCAGGTCGTACTGGTGTCTCCAGAACTGTAGGTATGTATATCATGTAGGCTGGATGTATGCATATCATAGTTGATTGGGTAGGGCTGGGTGATAGGTTGGACTGGATGATCTTTCAGGTCTCTTCCAACCTGGCTGATTCTATGATTTAATCACACTAGTTGCTCAGTGTTGAAAATTGGTGTCATATTCTTCCTGTTTCCTCAAAAACCTAACAAAGCATGTTTCTGAACTCAGGATAGCATCCCATAAAACCATGACATGTTAGGTTTTCAAAGTGCAGTGTTCAAAATGAAAGTACAAATCTTACAGAGAGGTGATAAGTGATAAACTTGGCACCACCTGAAAACCAGAGTAACTTATTTCTAGGTATTTAGATTAATCTGAAAAGTTTATTACAACTCTGCAGAAACTAAGTAACTTCAACCCAAATGCTCCACTTATCAATCTGCTCTGATCAAATTTAAGATTTATACTATTCTTGCTGGCTTGTGGAAGCTGTCCATAGAGGACCTTCAGTACATATCACTGAACGATTTTTTCCCCAACATGGAAATGACCATCCATCTTTTGTCCAAAAATCAGGAAAAATGCCTATAAGCTGAGAACAAGTGCAAGCAGAAATAGCAGAATTTGTTTGATACCTTTATTAAAATCCAGTGACAAATAAAGTTTTATCTTTAGTATGATGGTAAAGACAAAGGCTGAAGCGATATCTAATTCAAATCACACCACTCCTGTAAGATGGAATTATCTCAGTTTACAGAAGAAAAGGCTTGATCCTAACAGTGTTTGCCTGAAGCTCTCTGGTAAAGAAAAGCTTGAGCTATAATGACAGAGTGCACAGAACGACCCCTATTACCTTTTGGCTAAGCACTACTTTTAGAAAGCTCTAGTAGTTTATCATCACTGTATGGTAATGATGACTTTTCTCAGACACAAAGAATTATGGTTTTTATCAATGGTTCATGCTATATGCAAGTCCTTAGAAGAAATCAGCCCAAAGCAGGTGCACAGAGCTGTCAGACCTTGAAATTTGTTTTGAAACCAACCACCTGTTAGTGTAATTGTGTGGCTGTTTTTCCTGGCTTATGGGATTTTAGTTCAGCTGTTGTTCTCATGCTAACGCTTATTTCCTCCAGGAATCGGTCTGTCCACTTACAGTGTCCTACAGATTTCTATGTGACTGTCTTCACAGTCCCATTCAAAGTATGTATGCAGAGCGGCTGGTGTGGCACCCTTAATCACTAACACACATTGTTTACAAAATAGCTCCCGCGTGCTGTAGGAAAATGCCTGAAAAACAGTACTTAACGTCCTCCGTGTCACACTTAATTGCTTAGATGACTCGTCTCTGTTTCTTGTTTGTTTCAGACAATAACAAAGAACATTTACTCCTAATGGATGATCTCAAAGATCAGATTTACTGTTGATGCCTGACTCTCATTCTACTGATAACAGAGCACTGTTCCTGCCCCTGCAATACAGTCTGAGTCAAGATTCCCATTAAAACCTCCTGTTTCTAACGGTTTATAACTTCACCAGAAGTTGGCTCTGGGTTAGAGGTTAGCAAAGATATCTCAGTTCACACGAACATTTACTCGAAAAAATCTGAAAAAAAGAGAAATCTGCCTAAATGCGAGATAAAAGTGTAAAAATTATAATCGGAAGGACAATGGCTTAAGATGCTTTTTGTAAAGGGGAAATGGATTGTAAGAAAGGCACTTAAAGGGCCAGTCAGAACTGCAGTTCCTTTATTCTCTAGACTGCTGTTTTCAGCACCCTTTGGACACAAGCCGCCCCAGAAAAAGAACTGGACGCTTGGGTGAGAACAATAGTTGAGCTGTTAATGAACTGTCTCCTGCAATAGCCAGTCCCAATCATCCCGCAGCTCCACACTGCCCTCCAGGGAGGCTGGCAACAAACATGACTTTTCCCTCAGTTTCCCTCTGGCAGGAGATAATTCCTTGGGAGCAAACACACGAAGCAAGTAAGAAAAATATAGCTAACGTAAAGATGAAAATATTCATAAGATATTTCATGACATGAGAACAATAAAAGATAAATCATCAAGATTAAGCATTCCATGTGTTCTTATTCATGCACAGATAGCTGCTATCCAAATGCCTTCTCCAAGCATAGTATAAAGGAAACAATAAACAATTTCTGGGTAACAGTTCATAAATATATGTAGTACTGTATGTCCAAAGAGCACAGCTATTTCATTCTGTAAGACATCATTACTGGGTTCAGGCATGATATGAAATGCGAGTTGTTTGCAGTCATTTAAAATAATTCTGGAACACAATACACTATTGACGAGATAGCTCCTATTTAAATGTATTGCCCATCCCCGACTATAGAGCACTGTCTTCTTGGGTTTATCAGAAGGAACACTTCCAAAATGCATCGAGAAATTCAATTGTTATCATCGTCTTCACTTAAAAAGACTACACCTTTGAATAGAGTTCTGTTAAAAGAAATCCTGCTGCTTATCATAAGCACGTACTTCCCCAAAGTTCCTGTTTTTTTAGAAGTTTTATTAATTGCAAATGTTGTTTACTAGAGGAAAAGCGTGATTGAAGCTCTAAAACAAAGAGAATAGTTGTAACTTTAATTCCTTTCAATAAGCCTTTGTTTCCCATTGACTAAAAACTTCCTAAAGGAAGTAGAGCTGCGAAAATCCAGGAAGGAATTAGATTTGCCAAATTCTGTTCCTACTTGGATGTAGATGCGAAGGCTTTGTTGCTCATTGTCCAAATGTTTGAGTACAAAAAAANNNAAAAAAAAAATGAAAAAAAAAAAAAAAAAAAAAAAAAAAAAAAGATGAATGATAAAAAGCCTTTTCTCCTAAGGTTGAAAATTATTAATAGACAAGCTTTGCCTATCACAGAATGCACACTATGAACTTACATAACTTATAAAATAAATAATATTTTCATTGTTGTCGCAGCATTTTTTTGGCGATGGTTTCTTTTTATTTTCTAAGGGGAATTCAGATACCAGCCTGACCATCATACAAGAACCTACAGAAGTAAACAAATATGTCGAGGAAAACTCAAATTCAACCTCTTACTTAAATTAAGCATGCTTTGCAGTATCCAAAATAAGAGAAATCTTCAAAATCCCTTTCCATAACAGTGAGTAATTGCACACTGGGAAGTGTACTACTGCAGCAATAAAGCTGAATTCCCTTAAGACCTTTCAGAGACACAACCAATTTGTTTTGTATTTTTTCCACATGCTCCTTTTATCTCTGTACCACTTTGTGCTCTCCAGGTTTTAACTAGCTGAACATGTGGAGACTAGCTAAATATATTCTCATTCATTCCAAAGGCCAGAAGTTATTTTAATTTCTTATCCTAAAGACAATTCCTATCTCCTTCCCACCAACATGGTGTCTAAGTTCTTAATTTCTTGATCAATAGTACAGTGGAAGAGAAAAGAATATTTGAGACACTACTTTTGTAAAGTACTATACAAAGATAGACTATGGAAGGTCCTGGCAACTTTTAACTTTTCATGGTCTTAGTGGAAGTGTTGTTTAGCATATCATGGCACCCAGCTCTTAAGGAAAATCAGCACTCTGTCAAAAGTCTGTCAAAAGTTTGGCCAGGTACAGCTGGACAACTGATCTGGAAAGACTATGCTGTGAGTTCCAGTAGCCAACATAAGGCAACAGAATGCTGTGGTGAATATCATATCCACCCTCTGCGTACTGCCAGCTCAAACCAGCCAGAGGAGAGGCTGACCAGGCATTATCTTCATCCGAAGTAGAAACAAATGCCTCTGGCTACCTAATGTGACATATTTACAACTGCTATGGAAACAGCCATATAGCATTTGTAAATACACGAACATGCACATGACCAAATTTTGGAACAGCTTCAGTTTAGGCTATATTGAATATAATTATTCATAGTGACTTAAAACTTGCTGTAATATTTTCCTGCATGTTAATACAAATAAGTGGAAGATATCTCCAAAATCACTAAAAAGTGTTAACTAGACCAAATTATAACAGGAAAAAGAAGGGAAGAGAAGACAGAAGAGAGCCCCCACATTTCTGCATTCCACTTTTGAACACAACAGTTGACAGCCCACTCCCTCCCTTTAAGATGGAAGATCCAGTTTTAATTTAAACTACAAACTGTTGACCAGGCCTCAGCTTGGCTTTACAATTCACTATATGCCTGAGGGATAAATTATTTAGCATTAGCACATGGTATGTCATGTCTTGTTACTTAAGTGGAATATGGCTTCCATCCAACTGCACCCCTGGGGCCCACCGATTGGCTGTGGGTGATGTCATTTCCATTTGGTAATCCTTGGGAAGGCCCAAGGGACAGTGCTGGCTGCCCAGCAGGTCCCCCAATCCCTCCACCTCCCACCCGGGCCCAGCACTGGCTTTGCTCCTACTTATCACTCTAAGGTTCACTGCAGGCACTGCCCCAATTACATGAATTTCAATGAAACAGAATGCAATGAAACAGAAGGTGCAGAGGATGAGCTATATCATCTGCACATCGTAGTTTGCTTTCCTCACAGAGGACTTCAAATAAATTGAGATGCATGTGGTAAAACAATTTTTTTTCTGTTGACCCAAATTAAATGGAAAATATTGAGGTGTTTAACCAAACATTAAATAATTCTTGTCAGTAATTCTTCCTAAAATCAGTCAGTTTTTCTGTTTTCAATGTATCATAGAATTTTGTTCAGAAAACCTCTTTCTGTACCACAAGACAAAGGGATTCTGGAAAAATTATCTGAGAGCACAAACTCTGGAAAATGCTTATTCTCAAAGTCTGGCAAAGGAATAATTAGCTACAGTGCCCTTTAAATAGCCAAATTCTGTTTACAGTTAACACCCTCATTATATTAAAAGGGTTTTCCTTTCAGAACCACTTTCAAATTATTTGCCCCAGAGGAAATACTCATTATGCTATTCACTATTGGAAGGTTCCCAGCGTAAAAATAAGGGTTACAAGGTTGGTTTGTTTCTACTGAATCTACTGACAGCAAAGTCAGAGAAATGACGAGAATTGCAGAGCTCTCTGTGGTACAGATGGCATTGTCTGCTTTGTGGTGAGGCATGAGATTTGCATCTGTCTTTTAGTTAAGGTTCAGCAGTGGTTCTGCTCAGCCTCCTGTTCTAAGTGACAGGTAACAGAAAAGACACAAATGACATGCTGAAAGAAACCCACTTATTTTGTTGCTGGTACATTAGTGTTTAAGTACAGCGCACTGTACCCTACTCTCAGAACGTCATTTCTTGTGGTGAGTAGATACGAAAACTGACTGTGATTTGCCTTCTCTGTTACTGGATCTTAATTCTTTGCAACAGCTTTACAGAAGAAAGGACTTTGTGAAAGCTATGTGGTATTCTGGTGTAGTGACGAATGCTCTGAGAGGGAGGCAGAAGAGGAAATTTGCAAGGGGATTCCCACAAGAAGAGATGCTAAACCAAAGCAGTACAAAGTGTTGTAAAATAAACAACTGTAGGACAGGAAGTGATGAACTCTAATTGATACCACAAGAGGGATTAGTTAATCAAATGTGAAAATTCAAATCTGAAATTTAAACCAGGACAGCTCCTTTTTCTCATCTGGTGCAAAATAAACATTCTGTGGCCATAGGATTCAACAGCTGCATGTAACTCTGATTTGTGTCATTTGAAAATTGGCACCTGCAGCAAGCCTCAGCCTCAATACTGGAACACTGATTTAAGCACCCAGCTGGAGGGAAACACCTGGATTTGCACTGATGTTCATTCTCCTCAAACTATCAGACCTACTTTAGGTTTTAGCTGACTAATAATAAACAACAGGATCAGCAGGGGTACAGGAGAGTGAAATTCTATCAGCATAACAAAGATAGTACTAAGTGCACTTTGGTTTGGCTACCAAGCTGCCCAAGCACATTAGTCAGCCATCTCACAGTCCAATACATTACCCCTCAGATTGTAACATGCCTGAGCAAGAACCAAACACATCTGCCGCCTCAGAGCTGTGGCCTAGACCAGCACAGCTCTGCTGCAGCACGGCAGCTTTTACCTCAGCATCAAGCAGGGGTGGAAGTTAGAAAGTCTTGTCAGGATGATGGCACTTTGGTGAAAATCTTATAATAGTTTGGGTCTTCTAGTCCAGATCCAGGTAGTGAGCAGGGACATCTTAAACTAGAATCACACTGGTCAGAGTCCCATCCAAACTAACCTTGAATGTTTCCAGGATTGGGCATCCACCCCTTCTCTGGACAGTCTGGATCACTGTTTCACCACTTTCACAGGAAATGTCTTCTTGCATCTTTTAGTTTAAAACCACTACCCTTTGTCCTGCAGAAACAGGCCCTGATAAAAAACCTGTCCTCATCTTTTTCATAGTTCACCTTTAAGTACTGCAAGGCTGCAACATGGTTTCCCCAGAGCCTTTCCTTCTGCAGGTTGAGCAACCTCAACTTTCTCAACCTTTCATCACAGGAGAGGTGCTCCAGTTCTCTCGGTCGTTTTTGTAGTCCCCCTCTGGCCCTGCTCCAACAGGTTCACGTCTTTCTTGTGCTGAGGGCTTCACAGCTGCACACAGCACAGCAAGTGACGTCTCACTAGATCAGAGAGGGTAGAACCACCTCTCTCGACGTGCTGACCACGCTGCTGGGGATGCAGCCCAGAAACTATTTTTTAGTTTTGGGCGCTAAAATGACCGTTTTGCCTGTCGTTCGCCTTCTAAAGACAGGTGGCTACAGAAAACAATTCTCCCACCTCTCGCAGTGAGAGCCATAACCCTCATGCGACTAACGAACCAGCCTGACATCACCGCTCAAAGTAACTCCTGCCCTGCCCCACCCCTCCCGGCGGAGCCTCCAGCCACCGTCACGTTCACAGCGGCGGGAAAGGCTCCGTTCTCGCGAGAGTTGGCCGGCGCGGGGCAGGAGCGGCAGTCTCGCGCTGCCGTCGCTTCGCTCGCGAGAGGTGTGGGCCTGGAAGCGGCGTGGCTGAGAAGCGCCGAGCCGAGTCTAGTCGTGAGGATGCCGAGCGCCGCCGGCCGTGGCCGAGGCCAGGAGCGCCGGCCGGAGAGTGAAGAGTCGTCATCGGCCGATGTGGGTCTCTGGAGGGAAGGGACGGGCGCGGTTTCAAGACTGCCCATCCCGAGAGGTGGAAGGGGCAGGGTCCGGCCTAGCGCGCGGTTGGAGCTGGTGTAGGGGTCAGGCGGCAACGGTCCCGGTGGGGAGCGGAGGCCGGGTCCGGGGCGCGGGTTTGGCCGGACCCGAGGGCAAAGCTGACTTTTGCTTTTGCCCTGGCGGTCCACTTTCACCTGCTCTGGGCCCGGCTAGTTCGTGACTCAGTTGAAGAGCTCGGCCCCTCTCCGGTCACACAGCGCTTCCAGAGCCCCGGCGGAGCCCGATCTCCGTGCGTGGGGTGGAGGAGGAGGCTTTGCTTGAGCGATGAGAAACAGCAGAACCCTGCCCTGTCACCGAGGCCACTTCTGCAGTGGTGGCTCCCGTCGGCTCCCGTTGGCCTGGCAGGGTTTTCTGACTTATACGTGAAGATCAGTGTTGAAAAATTCTAGGCCACTGTTTCTTAAAGAATTAAAAATAAAGTAGTAATAAAAAATTATCCGTTCATTTTTGTGGTAAAATCAATTTTGCTTACTAATGAAACGCAAAAAATATATCTGCACCAAGGAATTCTACATATAGGTGGCTACTGTAAAATTACATATGGGCCACAATTCATCAGAATCGGGGGAACCAAAAGTTAATTAAAAGTAACTTAGGTTCATGTATTGAATAGAATATAATAAATAAAGCTTTTTTATTTGGAAATTTAGTAGAGTTTAGTTGGAAAACTAGAATTGTGGTCGCGCTGACGAAAATCCCTCATTTGTCTGTGTCTTATCCATAAGATTTTGATGGTAGCCAGTTAGATTTGCTTTGGCTGTCACAGTGGCATGCAGGCTGATGGATTTCCTCGTGTGACAGAATATGGGAAGGAAATACTTAGCAATGGATCCACTTCTGAAGGATTCAATTTTATCTTTTCAGGAGTGAACTCTTTATAGAGGTATTCACACTAACTTTGTTGCATGTAATGATCCTAATGCATGTTTGCTGTCGGAGTTTCTTTCTCTTGCAGGGCATAATTCTTTCCCTTGTGTATGCCTAGGGGCTAATTGAGTTGTGTTACCTCCTTTAACTCTGTAATGATTGTGTTAATATTTCTTTGATATGTGTTTCTCACCTTCATTTTAGGATTATGCTAAGGAAAGATACGGAGTTTCATCAATGATACAATCCCAAGAGAAACCAGGTCAGTTAAAAAATGAAAGAATTTTGTTAAAAAGGGGAGGGGAGGAAGAAGGAAAAAAGAAGAAGTTATATGCTTGATGTCTTCAGTATTTGTTGCACAAATCATTTACCAAACTTTTTCATTCAAATCCTGCTGTCATTCTTTCCTTTTATTCAAATACATTTGGCACTCATGAAGCTGCTCTTGAAGTGCTGTGTCAAGTTTTGGGCTCTCCAGTGCAAAACAAAAAAACCCAAACATTTTGGAGCTAGTCCAGTTTTTCAGGAACTGGAACAGGGTCTCTGAGGAGAGACTGAGGGAGCTTGGCTTGTTCAGCCTGGAGAAGAGGAAGTTGTGGGGTGATTATTACTGTTTAAAGGTACTTAATGGGAAGATGAAGAGAAGATAAAAGCCAGACATGAAGGTGTGTGATAATTGACTAGGAGGTCATGGCACAAGTTGGAACACAGGAAATTCTGATTTCTGAAGGAAAAAGCACTGAGTGTGCTTGGATGTTGAAAATGAGTCCAGAGAAGTTATGGAATCTCAGTCTTTGTGCTTGCTTGGAATACACCCTACACAGCTTGTCAGCTTTTGTCTCTGTCCTGTCACTGTCAGGTTTTTTCTTTGTTTGAAGTTCTTCTATGGCATGGTGTAACAGTGCTTTGTACGAGTAGGATATCTGTATGCTTATGCAGCCCTTATTAGTGCTGCATATGAGCACCAAATCCATTAATACTATATATTAGCATTACTCATACTACTGTGGATTCAGGAAAACCTCATTTTCTACTGATATGGAATTGAAATTCGGAGAGATTTGTCAGCTAGAAAACAATCTCCCAGGCCAGCATCCCAGTTTTCATGTTATTTTCATATTATTCTGTGCGTGAAACAGGAACGAGGGAAGGTAATAGACTGACTTCTTATAACTTCTTTATAGTGAAATGTAAAAAAGGAGCATCATCTGTGCTTAGGTGATTTTTTTTTTTTCTCCTCTGAATGGTTGTTTTGATTGACCTCACTTAGGAAAAGAAATGGAGAATGTAGGGAGGAGAAGGCACAAAAGCAATCATAGATTGAAACCAACAGAAGAGAAACATTATGCCAAGAATGTAATGGGACAAGAAAATCACTAGGGACTGTATTAACAATCATTATTGAATGAAATACATTCTAGCTGACAAAGAAAGGAAAGTTGGAATTGCATTGTAAGCCAGCCCAACTGCTACCTGCTGTGGTCTCCTTTCTGATACCGAGTCTTCTTGCTGATCCATTTCAACTATTAACAACTTGTTTAGCCATCTTAGCAAAGTGAAAGGGATCTGATGACTGTTGAAAGGGACAGGAACACAACCATACATAGTTATGTGGAACCATGCAACAATCCATAAATTGGTGTGCGTAACCAAAGAAGTACAGTATTAAGAAAAAGGTCCTTTCTCCATGCTAGCATCTGACTGGTTAACCTGCACTACTCACTCTAGGCCGAAAAATTGACCTGTTGGATCTCCTCTCCCTGCACTCTTCTGTAGAGGCATTTGTCTCGCTAGGGTTTCTGCAAATTGTTTCCTCTTCCATTTTCACGACCTATAGCAAACAATCGTTGGGGGCCCAAGTTGGCAGATTGAGATGGTGGATCAAATCCTACTCTCACAGAGAAAATCTACCCTGCTAACTGTATCATATTCAGAAGAAATATTGAAGAATACTATAGAGAAAAATGTTGAGAAGGAAAATGGCAAAAACTACAGGAAGTGTAGGCTGAGTGCTGTGTTTAGATATTTTGTCCCCTTGGCCCTTGATTGTAATTTTGAAAGAAGAAAAGTCTCAACCAGTGTATGAACATGATGGGTAGGTTTTCCAGTGGGCTGCTTAAAATACAACCAGCAACACTCCTGCTGTTCTATGTTTTAGGTGATGCTTATCCTGAACACCAAAATGAAGTAACAATAAACCCCAAAATACCTACAATTAAGAAACTTCGAGATCAACCTAGTCCCTTTCTTGAGACTAATACCCTCTTCTTTAAAGATTCAGCAATTCCTGACAGGACAGCTCTTATCAAAAGACTCATGGGAGAGTGAAGTCATCACTGAGCATCGGTAGCGCTGATGCTTTTCTCCAAAGTATTTTGCTTGTATTGAGTGTCTTGAAGGAACTACTTACTTGGGGCACAGGGGGGTGGGGAAGCACAAACATGGGTGTTCCCATCTGTCTGTACAGTATTGATTTTGTTGATTTCTGAAGTCTGTGTGGGTACGTGCCATTTCTAATGAATTGTATGATGTGCAGATCCACATACCATCTGTTAGCTGGAACAAACAGACAATACAGATAGCACAGATATGGGTAGGAACTCAGTTGGACACTTACAGCACTGCTGTTTTCAGCTTTGCTGAAAGTATCTGAGGATACTTGGCTGAGCATGGGAAATTAAAAAGCCTGGAGTGATCAGAACAGATCACTCACCTTTCCAAGGCACAGGCTTATTGTTCATTTGCCGTGCTCATAGATGATTCTCTGCAAACAAAACTTTTCATGTGTTCACAATGTAGTTGAATAGATACTCCACCCTGTTCTGCTGATTTTAAACACACTTTTGCCTCCATTCTTGGCTCACTTCAGTCTTCTGCTAGTATTGGCTGACCTGGCTATCTCATGTTCTCACTTCCTGTTACAGCATGTCTTAAGTCCTTCCTATCTGCTTGAGGCTATGATTGTTAGTTAAAACTCCCATTTACTTTTCCATTTTTTTCCCTTCAGCCTTACCTCTTTTATTTCACTTTCCTGGAAGCTGCTTTCATCTTATATTGCTTTTGGCTTTCAGGATTTTCTTTATTAAACTTCCCTTTCTCAAATGTATCCAAGATTGTAAAGATGTTGGCACTTAACAGAGACAGCAGAAACATTGACCATACTGTTCAAAACACCATGATGCAAGAGAAGTGAACTTTAATAAACAGGCTGATGTGACAGGCAGGGAATAAGCATCTAGGGGTGGAAAAGTAATTTTGTCTTGTATAACTCACAGCTTTTGGGATATGTATCTTCTTCCACATTTTTAGAAAGGTTGGAGTAGTGAGAGAAAAAAATATTTAGTATGTTGAGAAGAGACAGTGCTATACATGAAGGGAATGGAAAAAAAAATTAGTTTCCCCTTAAGATTCAGAATGGCAGCTAGGGTGAGGTAGCATGCATATTGATTTGGGGCTGGAACTACCATTTCAGACTTACAGAGTGTTTGAATTTTGTTTCAAACTTTTGTTCCCTTCACCGCAACTATAGCATGGTTTAGAACATCTTTGTATTATTTAATTGTTTATTAAGTGTGTGACACAAAGAAAATAAAAAGTATAGGTTGCATTTGTGAAAGAACAAGTAGGTGGTAGTCTGAAGAGTGTAGTGGGAAGACTGTAAAGGTGAGAGCAAAGCTTTGTTTTTATCATGGGAGAGAGAAAACTGAAAGGAATTCCAGATGAAATGGTGTGTGAGAGCACAGAGGAAAGATTTGAGCTACATATGGTATGTTTGTTGGACAAAACATAATGAACAACAAAGACAAACAATTGCTTACATTAGGAAATAAACATTATCATCAACTACTGGCATTTTAGAAATAAGAGGTAAAGGATACTAGATTTGGGGAAAGTTGAAGGAGGGAAACAAAGTGACATGAAAATGGCTACATGTATCTCTTTTTCATTGGAGCTCATTGACAGAACCAGAGGCAATGGGTGTAAGCAGAAACACAGCAGGTTCCCTCTGAACATCGGGAAACACTTTTTTTTAGGGTGATGGTGACCAACTGCTGGCACAGATTACCCGGGGAGATTGTGGACTCTCCATGGAGATACTAAAAAACTGTCAGAACCTATTCTTGGACAGCTGGCTTCTAGGCGGCCCTGCTTGAGCAGGGGGTAGATCCTTTCGAATCTCAGCTGTTCTGTGATTTGCTTTTAGAAAAAAATTACTTTATGATGTTGTGGTGGTTTTTCTGTTCTTACCTTTTTTTTTTTTTTTTTTTTTTTTAATATATATTGTTCTATTACCCCTTTTATGAAAGGTGAGATAGTTTTTAATAATTCATGCCATGGAGAAATTTTTGTGTTTAAGATGTCTTGTTTAGTCTTGATGAAACGTGAACCATCGTGTATCCAAAAGACGTTTAAATATATTTATCTAATGCAGATGGTTTCTCAAACTCTAAGGATCCATAAAAAGACTTGCACCTCATTCTGTCTTTGTGCTTGTGCCTGGAAAATGTTTTCAGTTTCTGAGAATACAACTTTTAAGTTAACCAAGGTAATTTTAGCTGTCTGAGTATCAAACTCTTAAAAATAATAAAGCTCGTGGGTTGTACTGGTTGCACGTTTTCTATAGTACTATACTGATAAAGTTTGAATATCAGAAGTTACTGGCAAGTGATAACATCTTTATCCCCTTTCTCTCTTCCCCAGTGCACACATGCACACACATTATTGATATATTTGAGTCAACTTCCGATGACATTTCTTTGTATGCTTTCGTTCTGTTCTGGTTTTGATATGTATCTCTGAAGAAAAAAAGTACATTGCACTGAACATAAGCTAATAAACAATTTCAGCCTGTTAAAATTCCCTCTGCAGAATAACAGGCTTGCATGGCAAGCTGTGACTGGTATTCAGAGATAGAGGGAAGTAGGCCAGAGCAGCAGATGGTAACCTAGAGTAGGCAAACTGCAAAAGTTCTGGCGGGAAAAGTCTGGAGTGAAAGTGTCTTAGTAAATGTAATATTACTTCGAAATAAGGGAGAAGTCTGATGAAAGGCAGGGATGGAGCTTGCTTGTGTTTCAAAATAGAATAGAATGATAGAATATCTGGAGTTGGAAGAGACCCACAAGGATCTCTTGTGGATGTCTTCCCACAAGAGACCCACACTGGGTCTCACTGTCCCACTTGAAGATCTTTTTTGTCTGCTAAGCAGTGTTTTTAACCACATACAATCTATAAATTAGTAAGTGTAGCTCTTAGAACTGTTGAGGATCTATGCAATGCTGTCTGTAGCCTCTAAATGAAATCTTTGAGACCATGTAAAAATACATTTGGCCAAAAATCAACAGAACCATACAATTATGTCTTCTGGAATAGCTTCATTTATAATAATAAAATGCATCTCAAGGAATAATGGCATGCACCCAGCATAGTGGCAAGTTCATAATGGTTGTATACAATTCTTAGCATCCTGAGTTATTTAAAAATATTTACTTTATAGTTTCTTTTTTCTTTATTGTCCAAAATCTACCCTTTCCAAACCATGCGTTCCTATTGTTATTTAGCTTTCTTAGCTACATAGAATTTGAAGGGTTCTTTCTAGTGAACACAATGATAGTAGTGCTTGATCAGGTTGTCAGGGACACTCAAAATAATTTTGCTGGTTTCACAGTACTACTCTTCTTGCTCTGAAGTGCCAATGGTTTAACCAAATTTTGTATTTTCTAATGCACTTTTGATTTCCTTCTCTATTTTAAATATTTTATGGTGATACTTGCCCTATTTACAGATACAAAGAATGTATCTCATCACCTCTGAGCTGTTTTGCTGTGTTCAACACACCAGCTTTCATGTCACACAGTGGAGCAGGGCAGACATCCCCTAGCTAGCAGAATTTCAGACTAGTAAGTGCAGGTAATACAGTGCAGCACAGTGAAGTCCTATCGAAAACATTGTAGTTATGCTGGGTTCTACAATCCACGAACTACAGTAGGTCTTGCTTTTGGTTTAGTGCAGTTCAACCCTGCTATGTAACTCAAACAGTGAGCTTAAACCAGTTTAAAACCATAGGATTCACTGAGAAAGGAAATGGGATCTTGTGTGTTTTAAGTATACCTGTTATGCTGTGGATTTATTTTAAATTTTAGCAATGGTGGAAAATGTATTTGGAATTTAAAATGAAAAATGTTTTGTTTTGAAAACCCTCCAAACAGTTTAAAATTGTGTTGTTTTTTTGTCTTTTTTTTTTTTTAATTTCTGTAATTCAGATAGAGTTTTGATCCGAATAAAAGACTTGACAGCAGAGAAGGCTGATGAAGTGGTTTGGGTTCGTGGCAGAATTCATACGAGCAGGGCTAAAGGTGAGATGCCTCCAGCGTTTCGATTTTTATTTCCCTATATTGATAGTATAACCTGAATCTTTATTTTGGCTTCATGACCCCTTGGTTATGTCTTGCATACAAGAAAACTTTACCACCAGGTTACTCTTCATTTTGACTTGTTAACTTTTCTTTTTTTTCACTTATCTTACCCCAAGAGGTTAAAAGGAAATTTTGTTTTCAGCTGATTGGAAATCGGCCATTACTGTTACAATGTAGTAAAAATAAATTTTTTACCATATTACTAACTAATGTCTGAACAATTTTTGAGAGGGACTTAAAAATACTGTAGTCATTCTCTTTTGGGTGAGGTAAAGCAGTTACATGCTTCTACTGTAAAACATACTTTTGTTAGAAATGTATCCATTTTCAAACAGGCCATTTTTATTCTGCTGCATATGAAAATTTTCACTGGACCTTTTCTTCAAAAGGAAGCAAAAATATTTGCTAAAATTTGAGAATTTTTACTTTCAATTATCAGTGTCTGATTATATAAATTAGAATTCAAAATAAGAAACATCTTTATTTTAACAAGACAGAGGGAAAATCCTTTTACAGGTTCTCAGTGGTGTGGGCAGTCCTACTTGGCTGACAGCCACATTTCTTCCCTGAACTCAGAAGTCCTCTCTGGAGATCAGTTTGCCATATGCAAACTTAAATAGGCTTTGGCCTTTTCAGTTGACATCAGATGCTGACAACTGTTGTACTGATTTCAGTTATGTTTGGCAGCTCTGTAGTGAGATATAAATACCTTGTCTTCTCAAGAGCTGAAAAAAAAAAAAAGAACATAAAGAAATAATTTTCACAAATGAAACTTAACAATTGTCTTTGAATTGAGAATAATGCAAATTAGGAATGAGAATCCAGTACAGAATGTAGTCACAGATACCAGGTTCATTTGTCTTCCTGAGCCTTCATTTTCTTAAAAAATATCCATTTTAATGAGTGTCTATACTGCAGTTAGTTAAAGTAAGGAACTACATGGAAATACATAGATGTAATGCACATTTGAATTTATATTAGAAACTTTACATTTAGGGAGTCCTCTGTGATTTCCTCAATAGTTCTGTCATGAGGTCTTACATGGAAGTCCTTCTTTCCTGTAAATAGAAACTGTCAATCCCAAAAGCTATTCTATGAATCATTCTATATATAGAATCATTCTATGATTCTATGATTCTATGAAAGAGTTGACCATTGTAACTTGAAGTTGTTCAGACAGGAGACACTGTTACTGTCAGTATGCAAAGAGAAATATCCATATGGCTTTTTATTTTGCAATTGTTGGAAGAGTTCAGACAACAGTTTATTAGTCAGGTGTCTATGTAGACATTTTAACCAATGTAAAATTCAATGGTTGCTTATTACTTGTCTCTGTATTGCACTTGCACATACCATGCGAGATATTATGTATATTTACTTCAGTCAGAGTAACATATGTGTAACATGACAATATTAAGTTATGAACTGTTTGTCATCCTTCACCTTTAACCTCAGGAAAGACCATATTTTTTTTGTTAAAGAACTTTCCAAACTGTTTAACACAACCTGAAAAATGAATGCTAAAGGTGTTCATTATAGGCATGAAGTGTTCTCAATTTGTTGATTGTGCTTCTTGTTCATTTTTGGTCTGACAACACAGAACAATTCTGACATTCAGGGAATGCTGCTAGGGAATGCCACATGCTTGTTTATTTAAGCTCTGGGGGAAAGAATCTTAAAAAGAAAAGCAAATGTTTAAGAGTAAGAAGTAATATTAGCCTTTCCCACACACATTGTGGTGCTATTCCTACCATTATGAAAAGGAAAGTCTTGCAGGAAACGGGAAAATCTTACACAAAAAAAAATGTTAGTTTTTCTCAGAAGCTCAAACTTGACTCCTAAATAACCAGCATACCCTTTATTTAACCCCATCTTGTTCTGACCAATAAACCAAAAAAACCAAAATGTGAGCAACTGCAGAATCCAGCTGTCTCATATAGCTGGTCACTCATGAAGTCTGGTGAAAATTAACTAAAGGATGTGTAAAGAATGGGATGTCGGGAATTTCTGTGGGTTATGCTAAAATTAAAGTGCTTGGGGACCTGGGTTTTCTTTTCTTTTTTTTTTTTTATCATTGATTGAATAAATGCTAATGTTGGCCTATTTTGAAGCTACTGATCATATTTATCACCAAAATGCAGTTGGGAAATCAGTCAGGGTTCTGCCAGGCAGCTGGGACTTGTGCAGTATGCTAGACCTGAACTTGGTTTTGGTTTAGGAATGCAAAGGTTTATAAAACATCAAAACAATGTCTCAAAATAAAGAGTACCACCAAGAGCAATTTACATACTGGACCAAATTTTGTAGTAAGCCATCTAAAGTTTACTTTGCTAGCAGATGTGTGTAAATAGTGATGTATTAATTTATATGACCAAATAGCTTTTACTCTATAGAAATCTGTTCCTTACGTCGTCTTCTTCTCTCATAATGTCTTAGCACTTACATCCAAGAAAGGAAACATCCCTATTTGGTTTTATGCACTTACTTTTGGTGGGTGCTTCTCTGTGTGGTGTCTTCTGTTATTTGTTCAGTGACTAAAAGTTTGTTGCATTAGACTGAGTCAGACATTTTAAACCAAATTACTTTTGAAAGTTTTCATCTGTATAGGAATTTTTGTGGGACACAATATTGGTTTGTTTTATAGAAACTTAGTTTACTATCGAATGTACATGAAGTTAGTCTTGTACTTTTCATTTAAAATACCATGTAAATGTTGTGAAGTACATGGAAAATATCCCATAATTATTTTTTTGGTTCTTTTTTCTCACCCTGATGCTTAATATTTCTGTATCTTCATCTGTAAAGACATTTAGTAATGAAGTAGATTTGATGATGGATTGTCTTTTTGATACTTTGTTTTGCATGCCTTGAACTCTTTTGGGAAAATTTCTCTTTCCTCTTAGAGTCATTGTAATTGATATTTTAACTATTCCTATCAGGGAGGTTTGTTTGATCACTTATCTTCTATGTGATTAAAAATCATAGAATCATAGAATGGTAAGGTTGGAAGAGACCTCAAGGATCATCTACTTCCAACCCCCTGCCATAGGCAGGGACACCTCCCACTAGTACAGCTCACTCAAGGCCTCATCCAGTCTGGCCTTGAACACCTCCAGGGAGGGAGCAGCCACAACCTCACTGGGCAACCTGTTCCAGTGCCTCACCACCCTCAGTGCCAAGAACTTGCTCCTAACATCCAGTCTAAATCTCCCCTCTGCCAATTTAAACCCATTGCCCCTTGTCCTGTTATTGCAAGACCTTGTAAATAATCCCTCCCCAGCCTTCCTGTAGGCCCCCTTCAGATACTGGAAGGCTACTATCAGGTCCCCTTGAAACCTTCTCTTCTCCAGGCTGAAGAGCCCCAACTCTCTCAGCCTGTCCTCATAGGAGAGCTGCTCCAGCTATATTATACAAACCATCTGATTTCCTCATAAGAACAACTACTGTTACTCATGACAAGAAGATTTGAATCCTTTTATGATGCAGATATTGGTCAGACTCCAAGTGGTTGGGATTAAGTACAACTGCCAAACTTTTGTTTCTGGTTGCTGTGACAGCAGGTCCTGCCGTATATTTCACGGTCTTCTCGTTAAGTTGAGGGACATTTTAGCTGTCTTCAGGTGCGCATTTTTTTAACAACTTATATATGATTGCCAAAACTTTGGTCATATTTTGCTAAATTATTAGTGTCTGAAAGCATGAAAACAAGTACTATTTTCTAGAATACACTATGTCAGACCACATTGTCAGTAAGAAATACTGAGGTGTCAAAGATGTGAGATACTCTTTGCTCATCCAAAGAAACTTGAGTGTATTGTGTCCCATGGAAGAACTCTGCCTAGTTTGTTGACTTACGCAGACATGTATAGCAGTGAACTCTCTTTTTAATTTCTGAAGCCTGTGTTTTTCTGATTTAAATCTGCGGCTTAACGTTTGCCTGCAAGAAATGTGTACATCCATACCTTATTAGCTTCTTTACTTACATATTGCAGCCTCTGGAATAAGAACTGTACTCTGCCTTCTGAAAATAGTGCATTTCAGAAATCATAATCATAGGACAAATTTTGTTACTTCCAATAATTACGGTGTTTTAGTAGTATTTTATACTAGGTTTGTATGTTCGCTTTTATTTCCATCAGATTGTGTGTCAAATGTTCAGCATTTATCTTCTGATACTGTTTAAATTAGCTGCAGGTATACATCAGGAATGGTCATCTACGTAATTAATAATTAAAACTGAAAGCAGCTTTTAATGCCAGTTGATTTTAATGTTTTATAGGCTGAGTCAACAGTAACTGGGAAATAGCTATCTATAATGAAGCTTCTGGCTTCTTCCCATTCTCACCATTTTAATGGAAATGTTGTAATGTTATGAGTCAGAACTTGGAATTAAAATTATAATGATGCCTTTTATCAGATGCTGGTACAACAATGAAGTGTTTGTTAATTTCTCTCTCCAAGGAAGAAACATTTAAAATCTCTGTATTTCTTTAAGTTAAGGAGTAAATTATTATTAGACATGTTTGAGAAATATGAAATGAGTGTGTGTCAGCTAAACAGATTAGAAGGAGAATTGTTGACTTGGAAATAGGCATTTTAAATGTCAACAAAGCTCTGCATAAATTATTATTAATTCCTATCAACTTCTTTTTTGCTAAGCTTTTCATGAATAAATTGCTCTTACTGGAATTTTTACTTGGGTCTTTTAGATTCTTGTCATTCACCAGAATCAATACTCTTTTTGTTCCACTTCATTCTGAATGTGTGTGGTGTATCATAGAATGAACATTGTTGGTTTAGTCCCTGTGGTGCGAAATCAAGCCTATTTCCCAAGAGCAGTTTTGTAAAGTGAACTCCGAAGCTTTAATCTGAGATGATAAGAAAAAACTTTTAAAATAATGTAGACTCAAAGTAGTTGTGAGCAGAGCAACAAGGAAAAGTATGCTTTACTTCTTGCAGTTGAAGAACAGTAGAGTTTAGAGGTGGTGATTTCTATATATTTTTTTAATCTAGGTATCATTTGGCTTGAAAAGCCAAATAATAAGTTATTTTTAGAAAAGGTCAGTTCATGTGTTTGTAGACGTAAGGAAGAATTGCTTGATTTATCTTAGTGTTTGCTCTGTGTGCAGATGCAGAGCAGACTAGTTTGGTGTATCTATTTGGGTGTGAGGACTGTTGAGGGAGAGACACACACTCCCTTAAAAGCTCAGCTTAATATTATAGTAGTAAACCATTTTTTCTGATTCACAAAGACCTCAAGTAACTTGTCCTTAATACACCTGTGTTGTTTCCCTTTGTATTCAGGGAAGCAGTGTTTCTTAGTCCTGCGTCAGCAGCAGTTTAATATCCAGGCTCTTGTGGCTGTGGGACAGCATGCAAGCAAGCAGATGGTAAAGTTTGCTGCCAAGTAAGTAAGCAATTATATCCTGTTGTCAGAGTAAACAATGGTGGGAACCAGGACTCCCAGGGGTTGGGACCATTTTCACACATTAACATCAATGCTTCGTTTGTCTTAAAATGTAGTTATTTAAATTGTCAGCTCACTATTGCTTTGAATACATTACACTGACAAAAGATAAAATAGAGAACAGGCTTGAAATTCATTCTGAACTGCTGAAGCAGCATTCTTTTGCCATAGACAACCTACATTTACTTTCAAGCTGGCTAACAAAAAGTCTGGCAAGCTGAGCTTAGTCAGACACTTCATTTTGTGGGCGGTGTTTGTGTGTGTCTGCACATGCCCAGGGTTTTTCTTCTACAAAGTGTAGTAATACATTTTATAGCTAGAATTGATCTGAAGTAGTTCATATTGCAAGTAGCTTACCGAGTTGAAGAAATTAGGAGAATCTTTCTGAGCAGTGAATCTTTCTGAGCAGTGAATAAGAACATTTAATAAGGAATTTAAGTTACTTTAAAGAATATTTGTTTGGGGGCTAATAGTTAGACTTGCCAAACAAACAAGTATTTATTGAAGCAATTTAAATTCAGTTATTTGCTTTGTTCTTAAAGATAAAAAACAATCTTCTCATGCTACTTAACTCAAGATAGTGCTTTAAGGTTGTCCACTACTAAACATACTTACATGACAAAGGTATTTTAATAGGAGAACTTTTAGTCATATATTTCTACTTGTTCAGAAACAGAAATGTGGATCAATTCATTGCAATAATCTGTTCAACATGTGGCACTTGAGTTTCTTCTGTGTAGTTCTTGGCACTACTCTCATGCCTGGGAAAGGAGCCCCCACTAATTATCTGTAAAAGTGCTACAGCCTTCAACCTTCAATGTGTTAGGGAGAGGAGGGATTCATTATAGTGTAGACTTCCAGAAGCCAAGTTAAGAAGGTTAGGATAATGCTTCTGCTGATGAGGTTCAAGGCAATGGGAAAACAGAACCAGCAGTGTTTGCTGTCTGGCTATGCTTAGTGTTGGCAGTGCCATGTGAAACATGCTGTTTACAGGTGTTTATGAGCCAAAGTGAAGTGTTTTGTTTCTTCATGAAATAGTTTGTTCTCTCCAGTGCTTAGAATCTTTGAAAAGAATTAAGTGTATAATCCACTCATTCCCCAGTCCATCTCTCTCTAACCTACCAGC
The DNA here is from genome assembly GCA_013396675.1 of Eubucco bourcierii. NCBI lineage: Eukaryota > Metazoa > Chordata > Aves > Piciformes > Ramphastidae > Eubucco > Eubucco bourcierii. Next base: position 85,513 of record VWZE01024859.1, read on the forward strand.
TGTGTGCCTTTAGTCTCTCAACAAATTTGCACTACAGAGCAGCAAAACTCATAGAGTTCTGATGCACACTCTCCCACTCTCCAGTTCTCTCCAACGTCTCTCTTTTCCAGTTTCCATTTCTTGTATTTCATGAATGGCATATTTCAGTGTTTAGGACTCATGAAAGGGAAGTTGGTCCCTAGTATTTTCTTCCATATTCTGATTCTGCCACTTAAAAGCCTTTTGTGACTTTTTTTTCCTTTTTCGTTTACTACTAATACTTCTTTTTATTCTGTTAGTTTTCTTGCTGGTTAGTGATTTTAACTAGATCACAAAGATCCAGAGCTAACAAGGAGTTGAAAATAGTGGAAAAGGCTATCTGGAAAGAGTTGAGGACAAAACTCCCTTTATCTTCTCACAGCAGTGACCTATTAAATCAGACAGAACCTCATCTTTAGGTTCTTTCCAGCTCCCTGTCGTCTCCTTACTTTTCTTGATGTAGTAGGTCTAATTTCCTCCAAGTAGCCAGACTCATGATGTTTGTACTGAGTTTTGACTTTTCATCATTCTTTTTATGATAGCATTTGCTAGCTAAATTCTGATACTTCAGCCTCTCAAATTTAAACATGCATGTTTTACTCGTTATTTGTGCTTCTGAAGTGCTCAAATGCTTCATGTTCTTTGAAAGATTGAACTTTCTTTCCTGTAACCTTCGGAGTTTATTTTTGGAAGCTTGCTTTCGGTATTTTAACACCATCAGTGCAATCATCTTCTTGTGATGCCTTCCTACTAACAAACCTATTATTTTAATACCCTGCCATGCTCTCCCTTTTTCCAGTGTTTTATCCCCTTCTGCAGTTTTGTCTGATGTTGCCATTGTAAGCTACCTCTTGTCCTTCAGAGGCTTCTGCTGTTCCCAGACTTCTAAGTGCACTTGTGGTCACTGTACCACTAACACCTGAAGCACAGCAAGAGAACCTACCTTGTCTTCAGGCTCTTTCCTGCTAGTCTTCACCTGCTGTGGAATGATGACATTATTACTAACAGATGAGGCTGGTCTTAGATGTCTAAAAATAGCTGTATTGTTTCCCTGACTTTCTCAGTGTCTTTTTGTCACCTCCCCGTGTTTCCTGCACATTAAATGAGGAAATACACATTTATTAAAGAAAACATTTAACTTAAATTCTTTACATTTCAATTAAAGTAAGCTAATCTTGTTCAGTGGTAGCACATAAACTTTATTTTTCATGTGCTATTTTATCTTATTTTGATACTGGGTCCAAAACATATTTTCGAAGTAACTTGTGAAATTCTACATCTCAAGTTTTTAATGAGAATTGATTAGATCATCACCATTTTTTGTATAAATATTCATAAATAATAAACAAACCAGTTCCTCTTTTAGATATTGGCACATGGAAGCCAAGAACTTTCATAATCTTCTGTGGTCTAGCAACATTCATATAGTAATTATCTCCATTATCATAGGAATGTAAGTTCTTTTTAGAGATAGATACTAAAATACTGGTTTAACTCTGTTTTACAAAGAAATTTTTGTGAATTTAACTAGGAAAATTTTCTAGTTGAGCTTTGGGAACATACATAGCCAACAAGATAGAGACAGTTAAGATACTGGGTTGGCTGCTGTAGAGTTCTTAATGCTTTTCATCAAGAAAAAAAAAAAAAAGAGCCTAGTCCTGGCATGGATGCTAAGAGAAAGAGTTATTTGTGGCTTTCAGACAGCAGAGATGCCTAGTGGTGCAATTAGTGATCTATCAAGGTGCTTTCTTTTCCATAAAGTACTGGGTGTGGTCAGTTTTGGTTTTCTTTCTCTTTTTCTGTCAGCATTCAGCTTTTTTTCCCACTGCTACCCTACTACCATAGCTACAATGGTATGATACAGCAGTTGGGAGAGGTGTTTAACAGGTTCTGATTTAGCTGCCTAAGCAATGTGCCCTTGCTGGGGAGGTAATTTGAGGCCTCTTTATTACAGACTAGAGAATGAAAATCCAGAAAAGAGATGGAAAAAAAAAAAGGTAAATCTGTATGAAAATATTTCATAATGTAGAAAAATATACCCAGGTTCATCAACTAAATAAATGTGTAATGCCAGGAAAACTGCTGGATATTGCAAAAAAAAAAAAAAATTTTCTTTATCCTTTTCTGTTTATTTTTAAATCAGTTATCTGGAAGAAAGTGTCAAATCACACCTGTTAAGTTTGCGGGTGGCACAGAAATTGGAATGGTGAAGTAGAGGCTAGGAGTATATAGTAGCCAAGTTTCATTCAGAGTAATCACTTTGATACTTTAAAGTATGAATTTGTACCTTGGAGGTCATTAGTTCAGATTTGGTGTCTTTTCAGGATTATTATGTAGGAAAGTAGGTGATGAGAAATGTGAGGTCATGATAGATAACTGCCTTAACAGGAGCCCATTCCGCTCTCTTACCTGCTATGCTATGAGATCTCTTGAGTTTTAAAAAAGGAATAAAATGCCATTGATGTAAAATATGCCAGTCATTAGACTATTCCTGGAATGTTTTGTCCACTTCTGCTGTCTTTGTGTCTGAATATATGTCAAACTGGAAAAGGTTGATGGTGAGGCTGCAAGATTAAATTATATGTGGTGAGGCAGATCTGCCTTCCTGTGAGACTAAAGAAAACTCTATTCTATCCAAGAGAAATTAGAAAGTAATTTAAGTAGTAAGTAAATCTCAGTCTGATGGTACCTATGCAAGAAGATTTGCTGCCAGTGGAGGGTTCTTTGCAGATACAAAGGTGTTACAAGATGAAATGAACAGATGGTGAAGCTAGACAAATTGAGAGGGAAAATGAAGGGGAATTTTTTTTTTCAGTGAAAATGATTAAAAATATGTAGTGGCTTTGTTACTTAAACTCTTGGTAAAGAAGATAGGTTTCATATTCTTGTTTCTTTTTATTTTTCCCCAGAAGATAACACAGATTCACCCAGATGTTAGAATGTTGGCTTAGGGAACAGATGGTTGTATTTTTAGAATGGAGAGTATTCAGTGTCAGTTAACTGCCTTTTCAGAGGGCTTAATGGATACTGACTGTGTTTGTGCAGGCAGTGTTACAGGTGCTGCTGTTAACTCCAATGCAAAATGTTTATACTTTTAACCATTTATCAAGTGAATTAATTTTTTCAGAGTAAACGCTGTTGCCTTCAGCTCTAACTTTCATGACATTCAGTTAAAAGACCACTGGTTATTATGGTTTATGGCAATTATTTGATATGTTTAGATTTAATAATATACTTAGATAATGTGTGTGTGTGTGTATATATATATATAACAGTTTGTGCAGTCTGTGTACAGAAAACACTGTTGAAGGAAAAAAAAACCCAAACCCAAAAAAAAGTCTGAACCAAGCATAGATGCTTCCATTAAGTAAAACATTTTCTGTTTGAAGTCTGTAAATAACCAAGTTTCTTGCAATTCCTTACACTTCTGATCAAGACAATGTTGATTGTGATTCACTGAGGGAGGCCCACATTGGGTTCAGCTTGCAACATGAAACTGTTGATGAAAGATGTTGTCATACAGACTGCAATATTGCAATCCTGTGGTTAAAAGAGAAAGTCTTGGCTAACAGGCGTGCAGATAATTAAGAGGGACATAAGGCATCTAGTGGACATTTTTGTAATTATAGGTCTGGGCTTTTGGAAGGAACATTACATACAAAGAAGTTTGTTATACAGAGGAATTTATTAGCATTGGACTTCATGAATCTTTCACTACAATAGATTCTTTTAAGAATTAAACAGCATAAAGATGTCACCTGTCTTTCCTTAATGCAGCCTAGCTTAGTTTCTAGTCATTTGTAATAGTGATTACAGGTAGAAATACTGTTGTCTTTAGTGTAACTGGGACTAGCTTTGGCATGTTTTTCTGTGACTTGTTCACTTTTTTTTTTGTTTTCTCAGGTTTTTTTTTCATTACGCAGGAGAATTTTATCAAAAAATCACCTAGATGACTTAGTGCTGCTGCTGCAGAGTACTCTGCTGTAGTTAATTTACCCTTTGCTGTAGTTACAAGTGTTTTATTAAGGCATCTTGTTTCTTTTTGTAACTTGAAGTGAAATTACCATTTTAGTCACATTCTTGAAATTACTTGTTGGGATCATGAAGACACCTTCTGGGTTTCTGTATTTTATAATTCATACACTGTGTTAGGGAGTAAAAATTTTTCCAGCGCTACATCTTGCTGAATGTGGTTCAAACAGAACTGAAAACATGAACTTTTACTTCTGTGCCAGATTGGATACTTAGTCTGAATGAGCAAAAGCTTATTTTCTACCTATCAAATTAAAGTTTAGAGTAGATGATGAATGTTTGTAAATACAAAGGTGGTCATGTGCAGTAGAAAAGAGAAGTTGGTAATGCTTTTGTGTGCCCTGGCAATTACATGTGTATTTGGATACAGGGGTCTCCATTGATAGGAACTGAGTTGAAATATATTATGACAAATTCTGGCAAATTCAATGGCTAAGGGATATTACAGTTTTAAAGTGCGTTCCAGACCAAGAAACACACAGCTTTAATTGCAGGCACCAGCTTAGAGAGGGTGAAAAAATACATTTAATCACAAGTGCAGAGTTTTAATGTTTTGTTATGCTAGTTTTCAAAGCAGTGTTGCACTTACAATGCAAAAAAGTCAGTTTCTTCCTGTATTTTAAAAATGCTACCATTTTGCATGTCTTGAATTCTGTGCGTGTTCAGATCAAAGCTCTGTAGGGGCTTCACTAACATCAGCTCTCAGCCATGGGATCAGTAATCTGGTTGTGAATCCATCATACAACACATTCGTACTTAACCATTATTTTTTTCAAAGTGCAGAGATTTTGGCTCAATAAGTTTAAAAGACATTGTTTTTATTTGCAGTTATTAGTCAGAGGCCTTTTGTTTAATAGGTTAGAAACTAACATTTTTCAGTGAAGACACTGACATTCATGTCATTCAGAGTTTTTTCTGGGCATTTGCCAAAATGGTGACATGAAAAAGGAAGCAGGAACAACAGAGGAGAACAATTTAAGGGGGTGGAAAAGTTAGCACAAGTAAATTTTTTCTAAATGTTCATTTATTTGAAAAGCAGAGGATTTATAGCTATATGTAATATTATTTTAGCACGTTGTATTTTCTGTGTGTTTCTTATCGTCATATTCTGCATCCAAAGCATCGTATTGCTCCCGCAGTCTTTGTAGACAATCATTTGTAGGAGAGTGTACTTCTAAACACTTGGTGTCATTTCTCCTTGTCTGTCTTGAATTTGTTGTCTCTGCTTAAAGAATGGAGATGAATGGTAGCTCACCCTTAGCTAAATGAGTTCTCATTCAAAGCCTACCATCGACGACCTCTGCTTTGTACAAATGTAGTCATTTGTTCATTGCATTGATTTGAGCAACTGTAGCTCTTTAAACTGTAAATGTACCAGAAAAACATTCTATTCACAAATTTTATGCACTATGTGGAATTACTAATGGTTAAGCAGGTCAAGTGTATGAAGCACTGAAGTCTGTGTAACTTTTAGAGGAGCTGCTAAAGAGTTCTCTCACCTGAAAACAAGTATCAAAAAAATTGTCTAATCAACGAAAATACTCAAATATTGTCCTTCTTTCATGACTAGTAATTCAATTATGTTGATGCTGTTAGGTTTTGAGAATTGTGATTGAATTTTTCTCTACTGTTACTTTAACACCAAAGTAACATTTGGAATAACTTAAATTTGAACTCAGCTTTAAAACTTTAAAAGGTTTGTCGCAGGTTAGACCAGGAGATCCGTCTAGCTTTTCATAGAGCTGATACGGATATATGAGGAACAGCAGAAAGCAGAGCAAGCAAGCAGTTGTAGTTGGCAGCACTTATGGATTCAGCTGCTTCTGGGTCGCACAATTTAGGCTTCAACAGAGAAGAAAGCTAAGTTTCCCTCATCAACTAAAAAAAGTAATTGTTTAACTGAGTAGATCCTACTTGAAAAATGTGGGAGAATGACTAATTCAAAACATAAATATTTCTAAAGGGAAACTTTTCAATCCTACTAAGTTTCTCTACGTTTTCTCTTAAGTTTTTTTACCTGTACTAGTGGGAGGTGTCCCTGCCTATGGCAGGGGGTTGGAACTAGATGATCCTTGAGGTCCCTTCCAACCTTACCATTCTATGATTCTATGATTCTCATGAAGTGTTGCAGTAGCTGTAGCCGAAGATACAGTGCAGTATAGTACAGTAGATTGTAGGGCTAGAATACTAGGTTTTGTTCACAGCTTTTTTACTTACTCCAGGTGGTGAGAGGTAAACCTATGCAGAAGCAAGTGATTAGGATTATAGGTACCAGCAGCAGCAGTTTGTACTTGCCTGTACTCTGTCTTTACCTCCTTTACCTTGGGATTACAACCCCTCATTAACACCTTTTGTGCATGTAAATACTTATCTCAACACTGTCCAATTTAGCTATATGGGTTTAGGGAGTTGGATGGTTTGGGTTTTGGAGAGGGATCTTGCTGAAAATAAAGCCAATTTTGTAAACCTGAGGATTGTTAATTGCACTTTCCTTTACTGGGATCAGTTGTGGCCAGCCTATCTCACTTGCAGTTAAATTATGGGCCTGCTACTTAGCTGCTTTCTAAGGGCTTATGTGGTCGAGTGATGTATGTAAACTGCTTACTAGTCTTCTCAAGAAGGCTTGAGAAATTAAAGATGAAGTTTATTGTAACAGTTATTTTTCCTAAAAAGGAAAGAAATGCTTTGTGATATTTGGCCTTTTAAAAGCAGTCTATCAAAGGGACAGACTCAAAATGTGTTTCCAGTGGGAGGGGGTGTGGGGGTGAGATTATCTGTAGAAAATTACTGGTTGAAAGTCCAGTACCTTAAATACCTAAATAAAAACTGCTTATACAAATTACTTTCTCACCTGTGACTCTTGAGGCTTTTGTTACTGTTTGCTTATATCAGTCACACTTTATATCATATTTTTTGAAGATTTTCAAGATGTTATATGGTGTCTTAATATACTATTAGTGACTGTTGGTGGAGAGCAATTAAGATGTCCCGTCACAGAGAAATGACTTACAAGCATCTTGCATCTTTCAGTAACAAGTCATGTAGTTTAAACAAGATCAATCAGTTTTGATTTTCCCCTCCAGATCTAGGACTTCTTTTCAGTTTGTTTTTCTGCTGGTTAAGACACATCTTTCAGATAATTGCATCAGCTGACACATACAAGAGTGTATGTGGCCTAGAAAAAGAACTATGCAACTTGTCAGTTTATGTATACACACAAAAAGAATGAGTGAGCATTAAGCTTAATCACAATTCTTTCCCTCCCAAGTTTTCCATCCCAGCTTGAATTTGTTGTGAGTGGGAATATTTTACCCAAGTCCTTCATACCCGTTATATATATAATAAGTAACTTTACCTAAATCTGTAACTCTGTTTTGTTGTTCCATCAGTCTATAGAGTATGTGAACATCTTAGTGCTCAGTAGTGAGCCTAGCGCAGTAGGCAATGAAATTTAGTAACCCTCCTGTCCTATCTTTATTGACAGCATCAACAAAGAGAGCATTGTGGATGTAGAGGGCGTTGTGAGGAAAGCATATCAGAAAATTGGAGGTTGTACTCAGCAAGATGTTGAGCTTCACGTTCAAAGGGTAAATTTTTGAGCAAATGAAGCACTGGTTAATTGTTTGAGAGGTTATCTGTCTAGGCTGTCTGTCTATGTATATAAACTGTCAGTAGGCAGTCTCATACCAGAAAAATAACCTTTGCTTGAAAGGACAAATTTCAGTGTGTTATATGTAAATGTGAAACATTTCTGGTTTAAAGATTTGATTTTTAGAATTTGCTATTTTTCTTTCTTATTTGAATTACAGTGCCAAGTAAAATGAAGTACCTCACTATAATAATGTGGCTAGGCATGCTTGTAATTCTAGCTTTTTATTCTTAATTGTGGCCAATACTATAATAAAAAGTCTGCTTCTTTTTAAGTGCAAGTCACAGGTTTCTTCTTTATCAGAAAGTTACAATATTCCCCTTAGTACTCCCCAGTGGAATGGAATACATAACTCTCAGCAAAAGTAGAGCACTAGTTTAGCTGTATGGAAGCCCTCGAAATCTGAAATTCCTTTAGTTTGCGCTGTAGGTGCAACTTTATAATTGGTTAAAAAGAAAGCATATTCAAACCTTTATATAATACTCTTTCCTTCAAGGTTTACAGCCAAACGGTCTGCCTACAATACAGCTGAAACACAGTCAGCTCAAGAGCAGAGTACAATGGCTATTATAGCAGTAAGACACATTTTAGCTGAGTGGTGGTGAAAATCTGCAGATTTTGAAGAAACTGTATTTTAATATATGTGCAGATTATCATATATACCCATGACTAGACTGTAGGGCAAGGCAAGGTGGTTTTAATTCTCTGATCTTCTTTTAGCTGTCTTAGAAATTTTCAGTCAGAAATGGCTCGTTTAGATGCAGTCAGATGGTAAGTAAAATAATAAATCAAAAGAAAGAAGAACAGGATGATCTTGCTAGAATCAGAACATAAAACTCTGTGAAATCTAGTAATTCCAGACCTGGCATTCATGCCAATAGGCTTGTCCCTCAGGCAGTTTGTACTTGCTCAGCTCACTGCTTCCCAGAAGAAAGGAAGATATTTTTAATCTTTCAAAAGGCAAATAAGAACTAAGCACTTCTAGTATTGCCATGAGAACGTACCCATATATCTCAAATATTTGAATAAAATCACAGTCTTACAGCTAACTGTTTCAAGTCTATGCCAGAAATACCCTTTTGTAAATCACACCTCTTTTTGAGCCAAATCTCAAGCTATTTCTGTTCTTTTCTCAATTTCAGATCTATGTCATCAGTTTAGCTGAACCCCGACTGCCCTTACAGCTGGATGATGCTGTTCGGCCAGAAGTGGAAGGAGAAGAGGTGAAAACTTTGCATCCTCAACTTATTTTTGTTTTTTGTAATTGAACAAAAGCATGAAAGCCAGGCATCTTCCTTAATGCAGTGATTTTGTTAGGCTTGCGTTTTACTCCCTATATGTTATCCAGAACTGTGTTAGAAATTTCTCTTTGATATCTGCTGAAGTGCAGTAGAAGGTCAAGACCAGAGGATTTGCAGTCTTCTATGTGTGTGTCTTCTGGATCCTTATAGCTGGGAACTGCCTGTGACCCCTGGGAGAAGTTACACCTTCAGCTTTGCTATGCTTTCAGTTTATATTCTTTCTAGAACAATCTAGAAATTCTACTGAACTTAGATGTCACTCTTGGCTTTTAGACAAGGGATGTTTTCCTCCACTGATTTTGGCTTTACTGGATTTTTTTTGGAGGCATTATATATTCATTATGGTTTTTCACTCAACTGTTTAGGATGGAAGAGCTACTGTAAACCAGGACACAAGGCTGGACAACAGAGTCATTGATCTGAGGGTAAGGAATATGCTGTGTGGCACACTTCACAGTGTCTGCATGTTTTTATTCTTTGCATTTCTGAATCCATGAAGAAGTAAAAATCATGAACTTGATGGAAGGGTATTGTTGGCCAGATTTAAAATAAAAACATTTGCCTATTTGTGTGTCATTGTGACATAAATCAAAGAACACGTATAAATACTTTAAAGGAGAACATTTAGGATTTGGCATGTGGCCATGTACATCTGGGCTTTTTTATTTATGAAAGTCAAAAGTGACTGAATAGGGACAATTTAAAAACAGCATTTCTTCTCAAATGTATTCTCAGATACCCAAAAACTGTAAGGTGGGAGTTTTGAATTTAACATGTGACTGGGGTGCTGTAATGCACGTGGCACAAGTGAAATTCTGCCAGGTCATGATACCAATCTCATTGTTTCTTCCACAACATTGATACTTGTTCTGTTTTTTTTCTGAAACACCTTTCTTCATCCAGGTCATAGAAACACAACCTACTGTGAATTCATATACTTCTCAAATGTTTACTCTTTTCTGATGAACAGCAAACAACTACCTACATAATCACTTATGGAACTTTTCTCCTTTCTTACTGAAACAACCACACTAAGTATGTATGTAATGAACTGCTCATCCTGATAGGAGGCTTTCTGGTCTTTTCTTATATTGGTTCTTCACAATAAAATTTCAATTAATTTGTCATTGAATGAGGCATGTGCTTAGCTCACAGTGTATCTAGCACTGCCTTCAAAATGCTGATGATAACAGTTTCACAGTAAATCAGTTTGTGGACCAGGGAAATTAAACAAAAAAAAAGTTTGTTTTCTTGAAAATTTGGAAGAGTTCTGCCACTGAGATGCTTAAAGCATTTGAACATCTGATCTCCTTATCTCAAAAACTAAAACTAGTTGTGTAAATTGTTTTACTTGGACCAAAGTTAATTGTTTTTACTTGACCTTTTGTACAATACTGAGCAACTTCAAGCTGTGACTGCTTTTCAGGAGTACTCCATATCATCACGTTGATCTCTTCATCTGTGGTTTAAATTAAACCTTTGATTTAAAGAATTCTGTAGAATGGTTGAAAGTGAAAATAATTTAAAAGCATGATTGGCTTATGGTAGTGGTAAGGCAGAGGCAGAACTCTGGGATGCTCCAAGTGCGACTTTTACTTGAACTTGTGGTAATGAAGAAAAATACTCAACAGCACTCTAGAGAAACTTGAGAAAATCCATTTAAATTAATTGAATACCTGCATAATAATCTGGAAAGCACCATGAACCCCAAAGGAAACAGAGAAATAATACAAAGGGAAAGTGCTTAAAAACAGTAGCTGAAAATGGTGTGGAAGTATCCTTGACTGTACTTCAGATGAGGGTATCTGCAGAGTAAAACCTAAGATGGTGTATAGTAATAGGGGCAAAAAAAAAAGGAAGACTGTAAGGCCTGAATGAACACAAGAGATGGAACAGAATGGAGTGGGCTAAAATTCTTCTGTCCCTGTATATGTTCAGTGGTCCAGCAGAACTCTCCTGGTACTTCTCATACATCTCTGCCATATGAACTAATGTTCTCTTAGTTGTCCGTGTTCTGCCAGGAGGATACAGCTGGTGAGTTAAGTGAATGCTGCTGTAACCTTTTCTGTGTTGTATGTCCCAGCCATTGGTGGTAGACCCATTTATTCAGCCATGTTTAGCATCTTGTTTTGAGATCTGAACTCCTACCTTTACAGTATCTGCTTTTCTCCTTTGCTCCAACAGCTGCTGCAGTGTGGTGCTAAGCAGCTGTCTCATGCTGAACAGGAATTGAGGTTAAGTTTTTACAAAATTGATAGAAGGATGAAATGTCAAATCTCAGTACTTCAATGGTTTATGTCTCATCCTCTTCATGGACCTGTGCTGGATGTCTTCTGCCCACAGCTTTCCCTTGTTTAGGCTTGGGTATCTGTCTTGCCTTCCTCCTATGTACGAGAAAAGATCCTGTCTCTGTCACATTTCTGCATGTCTTTTCTGTTGCACATTTCATTGTTTGTTTCAGAACAAAAGGAGATTGTTTTGGGGCAGTAGGCTTCTTCCTAATTTTGCTTTGTTTTGCAAGAACTTTGCTTGTGCAAATGAAGATTCTGAATAATTATGTGTTACTTTGACCTGTTTTTTTTAAAGGGAAAGATGAATAAGCAGGAAAGGATTTAACGAAGAAGGGGGAAATCCCAGTGAGAATACATGTGCTTATATGAATATGCACATCCTAAACACTAAGCAGTGGAATCACAGGAGTGGGGACATGAAGGCAGTTTGTCCTTCAAAATAACTGAAAAAATCCTCCGAAGCAGTAATTGATTTTTGGTGATTTGGTTGCATGGACTGGAGCTGTAGTACAAATTGGACTTCAGAGAGCTCCTGGTGTTTTGTATGCACTGCCTAAGCAGGTATGTTCTAAGGAGGATTAGAAGACATGATGTGTTAAAAGCTCAGAGAGGTATCTGAAAATACTGTTAGTTGTCGCTCTGCTATACCCTTTTAGGAAAAACAGATCATGGATAGCAAGGAAGAAATGTTAACAGACTAGGTCTAACAGAGATGCTCTAGTGGCCTGTTCCTAGAAGTGTGGGAGGAAGTCCAACCACAGCTATATGCACCATCTATTCTGGTTTCTTCAGTGCCCCAGTTTAAGGAAGAAGGAGGTCATCAAATATAAAAAATGGAGATGTTACGTTTTGGAGAAAGATTTAACAAACTAAATGCATAGGTCTTGGAGAGACTGAAGACTAAAAAAAGCCCCTAGTGGGAAACTAAAATTATTTTTGCGCATTTAAATACAGTCTTTAAAGTAGTTAACTAATTTAACAGATTTTAGGTAGTGATTAACCAGGAAGTTCATTGGATAGGGCCAAATCATGGTGAAGCGGAGCTGTGAAACTCCATTTTGTTGCATGAATGAAAGGAACTGGATTTCCAAAAATAGCATTAATTCTATCCAGCTATGATATATGCTAGGAAAAGTTAGATTATCATGCAGTAGAAGTGCAATTAATAATAAGGAAATTAGTGGAGTTGTTATGCTACAAAGGTTGCAAGACTACCTTTCACGTATGTGTGAAAACAGCGTAGTACACTGTATCTTTAGCAGCTTTGCATTTTAGTTGCAGACAAAGATCTGCCAGAGGTGTCTGGTGGTGTTTTCTGGAGGTTGGGGATGTAAAAATCCCAAGCTATTGCTGTACTTGTTGTTCTGATCAATGGAGGGAAAGTGGTGATTATCTAGGGTGGAGCAGCTTTAAAAATCCTTTCCAAGGAATGGTGGCTGATGAAGAATGAATCTGTTCCTGATGGGTTAACTCATAAAATACAAATCACATACTTGTGAAGTAGAAAAATTAGGGGCATAGAGACAAGAGAGCTGGTAAGAAGAAATGAGTCCTTTTATAGACCAATTTTTCTTTCACATAACCACAGGTGACCGTGAGAAAACCACAGTTGGCCTAAGTATCTATTGCTCATGATGGCTTAATGAAAATCAAAACAATTGATTCTAGAGGTATTTGCTTTACCATTCCTTTATCAGAACAATTAAAGACAATTTGGAGCACGGATTGTGTTTTTGGAGCACTGATTGTGTTTTTAAATCTTTACTTTTCTGCCATTCCTAAGTTTAACTGAAGTATTCAGTGATGTATGGATTTTCTATGTGAAAACATCTACAGAAACCGTATTTCCTGAAGATCTCTGGTAGATGAGAAACAATGTAGAAAAGACAAGCGAAACACTGACTTTTGGGGTTCTGCTTCTTGGTTTGCTTTCCTCTGAAGAAAAAAAATCAATTCAGGTTCATCCAGTTTTAACAGTGGATCTGACTGATGTCCTTGCCCTGGCTTATTTTTGACGTCTAGCAGGGTTTTTATCTGAACAGTATCTGTCCACTTTCGGCTTGAATTATACGCATTTTGCAGACCTAATGCTATGATCGTATCTGCTAATGCACAGCTCATTGAGACCACAGTGTAGTCTTTTTAGGGTCAATATTCCCCTGTTCAAACTCATGAAGGTAGAGGATAAACATGTTTCTTCACATAGATATAGATATAGATATATAACATATATTATCATATGTTATATGATAATCCAACTGTACACTGATCTTAACGCAGTTTTTATTTTTTTTTTTTTTCAGAATACCTGATTACTTCAAGCTTGATTTCATTGCATTAAATTAAATGTACTCATTCCAAAAGCTGTGTTTTTCCAGACTGAATTTGAACTGCCATGAACAAGCAGTTTGTTTTATTGTGGATAGGCATTTGGTAGTGAAGACATAAGACAGTCCCAATCATTTAGACAACAAACTTCCTGTTTGTATCTTTTTCTTCTAAGTAATACTGAAATTTGAAGAAAATTGTACCTCAATCACTTGAGGGTTAACAAAACCCTGCTATTTAACATAAATCCTATTTCCTACCAAAACCTTAATTTCTCGTATACATAGTAGAGAAATTGCAGAATTATTATGTCAAATAATTCTATTACATAATGTAGATTACATTATTTTCCCTTTTTATTCAGTCTACTTTGTACATTTAGCAATTGTCATGGTGGAAGATAGTTACAGCAGGCAAATAGGAAAGCAAAACTGAGGTGGGAATGGAAAAAATTCTACAGCTGGTGTGAGACTAAAACGAAAAGTTCACAACTTTGCACATCTGTGCCTCAGTCACACCTCTTAGAGATATGATCACGTAAGGTGTCAACTGACCTCAATTCTACTGAAACACCTTTGTTGGTCTCTGGCAACTCACATGGCTATTATTCTAGCAGTGCGGCTTGTGCTGAATGAAACATAATTTTTAAAAAAAGAATCTTGCTTATAGTGTTAAAATACACTGTGTTCTGTTCTTATTAATACTTTCCTTTGTGGCTTTTAAATAATAAACACACAGTTGAAATTAGAATGAGGTTATGACCTCAATTCATATCTCAGCATTGTTAGCTAAACATATTTTCTGCTGTCTATAACAAAGGTGATTATTAAAAATAATGAGTTTTCCTGTAAAACCAACTCTGCGGACTGAGTTAAAACATTAACACTCTTAACTGCAGCATCTTTTAAGTGGCCTAAGTTTGTTTCTGCTTAACTTTCAGAATATTTACTGTCTGTGCTATAGTCTTCGGTAAGATAATTTGTCAGTATATGTGGAAGAGTTCATATCAGAGTAAACACTACAGGAAAAGAATGGCATGGCATAATATTTTTTTAAGGCAAGGCAAAAATCATTTGATTTTGATAGCTGTCGCTGGCTTTAATTTGCTGTATTGTGGCTAAGTGTGGTAGCTCAAATGTAACTGTGTTACCTTCCCTAGTACCAAACATGGTAATACACAAGCCAGCATCTCAGCTGAAGACAGACTGGCAGCTTAAATTATTTTCTTCAGAAAAAATCACTCTCTTTTTGTCCTAAACATTATATCAGTGCAAAGGATGTAATTAAATCTGAAAAGTTTTATTCCATGTGTAGGTACTGAATCATCTTTAAAATCTTTGGAAAGTTGTAGTGCACATAAAACTTTTGAGGTCATCCATTTGATTGCACTGCACGTTGACAGCTGCAGTTCTTTAGGAGCTTATCTCGAATGTCTTGTTGGTCTGTTTAATTCTTACAAGGAGACTGCAGTATCACAAATTCTCAACAGTTATCCTTGTTGGCAGTCTGTGAATGAATGGGCACTGAAACTCAGCTACCTTTGGTAGAAAGAAGAGTGGTCTTGTCAGATCTAATTTGAGGTACAGAGAATTGCTGCTTGTTCTTTGCTTGGTCTGTAGTTAAATACAAGCCCCAATGTCTGGATCTGTGAATCTGGCTGCTTTCATAAGTACTATGTTTTAAGCGTAATGTTTCATTATAGATGGAATTAGGAAGACAGTCTTTGCATCCTCACTGAAACAAGGAGTTACTAACTGATGAACTACTGTTAGTGGAGAACTCTGTTAGTTATTACATGGCTGTGCTTTTGTGTACACTTTTAGGTCAGACCAAGTAATTGCTTTCAGATTGGGTTTAGGAACCATTTTTCTTGTTCCTAGGACTGTGTGACATAGGACTGCATTCTTACCACCTCTGGCATGAAACTGATGCTGGCTTATGAGAAGGGTAGAAGAGGCATTGTTACTATCCCACTCCAAATACAAATGTTACACATTTTTGTCTCTTAGCATTTTTAGAAATGTGACTAGTTTATCAAAAACTATAAACCCAAATGTGATTGTTTAAGTTGTTAGTGCTTGAAAAGAAACCAAACCATCTCTTTCTAAGCAGATGTGTAAGGAAAAAAAAAGTTATAAAAAAAATACTGTATTCCTTTTAATCATTGTGGTGCTTTGATGTAATGCTGTCGGATTACACTCAGAACTCAGGCAGAGTCTCAACGTATGTCTGGTTCTGGGAGACTCATATAACAAAGGGTGAAAAACTTTGAAGGTTCTTTTGTAACTGTTGCTCAAATCTTCATTTCCTTAATTCTGAAAGTAGGGAGAGTATCAGCTGTGGTTAATGCTATCAGACAGTGAGAGCTGCTAGCTTTTATTTACTAGTCTTAACCACTTGCACTCCTGAGATATTTATTGGTCAGCTAATACTGGAAATAACCCCCAGTAACTACAGCTCTGCAATATTATTAGATTTTTTTTTGCTTTTTCAGTGAAGTGATATCTTTATCTTGCAGACATGATGGATGTAGCTTTAGTTCATCATATCTGCTGGCTGTCTAAATTTGGGTACTTATATAATTTGTTTTGGTTGGGGATTTTTTGTTTTGTGGTTTGAGTAGAAGTCATGTGAAAAAGACCACAAGGCTGCTCTTACCTTAAGTGCAAAGCTGGGTACCTTTTAGAAAGAAGAAGTAAACAGTGCTATGACGCAGTTTGTCATAAAGAACTGTTCTCTTGGCTGTTTGCAAGAGTTCATTGGGTTTTATAGACACTTCTTAGTTGCTGTCAGGTCTTGAATACTGCAAGCACAAAATCAGATACGGGTTCAGTGGTGACATGCTGCAGTGTTTTCAGCGTGTGCTAAGGTGGTTTTTTTTTTTTTTCTTCACGCTAAAGCCCAAGAGTGTTGCAGGAACATTTAGTGTAGGTATTTGCTAATCAGATAAGCAGCTTAACTGCATCATGTACATAAATAAAAAGACGATCAACTCAGCTAAATCTACCTTTGTTTTCAAGAGAGAAGAACTGCAGTTCATGTGATCATATGTTATGTGGGCTGTTTTAAATGCTGGGACTTTAGACTTTGTTTTGGGGATGGTTTTATGGCAGTGTTGTACATGTGGCTGTGTTTTTACACAAAAAAATGTTGTATTTGGTAGCCTTTATTAGACACAAACATTTCTACCCCATGTAAGTTATTAAGGGCTTTGCTTTTATCGTGGGCTGTATATTACTGCAGCTGTTCTAGTTCAGTGTGCTGAAAGCTTTTTAATAGGGTTAGTGTTTTTATTCAATTTCTTACTATAAAAGCTTTATTTGCAGAAGCACATCCCATAAATCAGTGAGTCTTTAAATGTAGAATTGACTACAGTGTCTCCTTTATAACTGAATATACCATAAATTAACATGAGTAGTTCCTCCTGTTTCCTTTGCTGTTTTTTCTTGTGAAATACACAATTACCGATTTGCACTTTTCTCTGTTTAGGCAAATACAATAATCAAGTGTTCCTAAGAGAAGAGATTCATCTTTCCAGCTGTACAGAAAAAGTGCCAGATTCAGGAAAAAAAAAACCCTTAGGATTCATTATTCTCTCTTCTTCTTACAGACCTCCACTAGTCAGGCAATCTTCTGCCTTCAGTCTGGTATTTGTCAGCTTTTCCGAGAAACTCTTATTCGCAAGGGTTTTGTGGAAATTCAGACTCCCAAAATCATTTCAGGTATTGTATATGTGATCCAGCAGGTACAGGTTTGCTCCCTTTGCAGTTGCTTAGTGTATTTATCTGCCAAAAATTTAGTAATATTTTATTTTAAAAAGATGAAGCACTACTTCTAATTTACATGCAACACCGCAAACTTCTAGGAGGTATCAAATCTGTCCTTTAGTTCTTTCCTGAATTGGAATGTTAAAAGAACCACAAGACAAATATTATATATATATGATTTATGTACTCTGCAATGCATGTAAAGTTTCAGTTGGTTAAATACAAATGTCTGCTCATATGCATTGTACTTCAAATTGGTACTCTCAATGTTGAACACTGTCAGTTCCATTATCAGAATCAAAAAAACATCCACTCCAATTTAGATTAGAAGCAGCTTCTATCATAAAGAAGTTGCAACAAACAAAGCATGGCATAAAAGATGATGTTTTATACAATATGTTACTCCTTTAGCAGTAAACATATTGCTGAATAGAAGTGGTAACTGCATGGCACAATAGCTTAAGCCCAACTAAAAGTCCAAAAGTGTAGATTTTGCTTCTAGTTTGTTGCTGATCAGCTGTATTGTCTTCAAAAGTCAGAATACTTGATGTACTGATGGGTGTTTTTCTTCCCTCTTTTTGGTGTCATTTGAGGTTTGCAGATGTTGCTAAGACATATGGCCTGGAAATTGTAGGGCAGAATACCTGTGTTGCTCTCATTGTATGTGCATTTGTAATATGAATAAATTTTCCGACAGCATTTTATGTATTTATATTTTTGAATACAACTCTTGATTGAGATGATAAAGGGCTTTTTAACAAAACACATGTAGGTAAATATTCTTTCAATGTGAACAGTATCATTGTACTTTAAGATTAGATAATTTTTTCCTACAGAGAAAGTTGAATCAGTGTGAAGTACTAAAGGCCTCTAAGTAGTTTATTCACATAGGTCCTTTGAGGAAGTGTGCTATTCTCACTGTGCAGTGTACCATTGAAAGCAAGCAAGCAAGCATCCTATTGTTTGAATGAGATCATATTCTGTAAAAATAACTAAATTGATGCAATTCTACTCCCGATTTTAAGTATCATAGCTGTTGTTAACTTTTGAGATTTTATAAGTTACTTGTATTCAAAACTAACTAAACGCTCACTGAAACCATTCCAGTGGGAGTAGTGATCATGAAAGAAATGTAAATATCTGGAATGGTTAGTAATAAATAACAACAACAACAACAACAATAATAATAATAATAATAATAATAATAATGTAGAGTTATCTTAGTATTGGAACATTCAAACGTTATTCACTAATCACTCGCTCTGGCATGCTTTTTGTTAGCAACTTCAGCAACTGTTATTCTTCTATCACACCCTGGGAAATGGAAAGGTGAAGTGACTCAGCTGATAGTTTTGGTAGGCAGTTTGCAGTAAAGGTTTCAGATGCCTGTGTTCTTGGTTCCTGTTCTCTCAAGGTAACCTTCTATGAAACATGCCTCAAACTGAGAAAAGGCTTTATACATTTGACAGATGTCCTCCGGTGAATCTAGTTTTGATTCTGAGAGATACTTATTGCCTTCACTTAGAGAGGATGATCCTGGCAAAACAGGATATGCACTTTCATTTCAACTGCCACAGTTAACCCCCCTGGAAGCCTACGTCACTGACAGATCGGTTTCTGCAGAAATGCTGGGCTGCAAGTAAATGTGGTGGTACAAGCTGGCATCCTCTGCTGTTCTCACTCTAAGGTGAAGGACAGCTGGGAATAGTTAACGTTTTAACTATCCCAACTAAATTTGCAAATTTGCAATACAGTGTGTCACAGTCCTAAGCTGAAAAATACCCCTTAGCAGTAATGGATGCAACTGTATCCTTTTCCTCTAATATGCTTTGAAGCAAAATCTCCATCTGATCTTTAAATGTGAGACCAATAGTCTACCATTCTACTTCTGATTTATTGTTCACATTTTTATTTTAATAATTACTGCAAGCATTTGCTTTTCAGCTGCCAGTGAAGGAGGAGCCAATGTGTTTACTGTATCATACTTCAAAAGCAGTGCCTACCTGGCTCAGTCTCCACAGCTGTACAAGCAGATGTGTATATGTGCTGACTTTGAAAAGGTTTTCTGCGTTGGGCCAGGTAAGAAAAGCATTGGTTTATCTGAAGTTTGAAGTGTGCAGAGATGGCTTTTAGCAGCTGTGGTATAAATAAGATAACGTGTACACTAAAAGCTTTGAATGGTTTCACTTAATATAGTTTCACTTACTAGACACAAATGTCATTTAAGGCAAATAACAAGAGTAAGGTTGACAGAGAAGTTGCTGGAACAAAACTAAAACCCTGAAATAAAGGTGGAAGAGTACTCTTTGGTGCCTGCTGTTCAGTGA
This sequence comes from Eubucco bourcierii, assembly GCA_013396675.1. Lineage (NCBI taxonomy): Eukaryota > Metazoa > Chordata > Aves > Piciformes > Ramphastidae > Eubucco > Eubucco bourcierii. The sequence continues at coordinate 105,226 of VWZE01024859.1, forward strand.
GGAGAAAGAATAGAGTTACATTGGAAATGTGTGATGAAATTAGTAAAACATGAAACAAACTCTGTGAATACTGAAGTTTCCTATTAACCCTGGCCAGTAGTTGCAGATTTACTTTTAGTTGCCCAGTAGCAAGCAGTTAAAAAACAGGCAAGCTAAGTTTTATGTTCTTATGATTGCATATTATATACTTTATCCCTTGCTTTTGTACTATACCAAACTTTATTTAGAAAATGCATACTTTCAACTGAGCTGTCAGTAAAAAACAATTTCCAGTTTCTTGCTCTTTCTATCTCAAAAGCTGACAGGACTTGGTCTCTTTTAAAAATTTTCTTTTTTTTTTTTTTCCTTCTAAGACCTCAAAACCAGGTTTAAAGCTATGTAAGCTGGAAATAGAATCATAGTCCAACCCTCAAATGCTGGAAAACAACAGCATCTTAGAAAACAGGAAAAAAAAAAATGCAAGCAAGTCAGAAGATCTTAAATTTCTTGTTAGTAACAAATGAGTCACAGTTTATCTCTTTACAATCACATGGTTACATTAGACTCCTATATCTGAAAAAAGCTCAAACTGAGAACACACATGTGTACATGCCCATTTCCTCAGAAAAAGGCAGTTTTCAAATCTGAAAGTTCTTGTGTGCCTGAAAGCTTTCTGTTTTTACCACTGCTGTCTGTTGGTCTAACAAGAGAACACTGCCTCTCTGCAAGGCCTGTCTGTCTTGTATCCTTGGAGCACCACTACAATGATCTTGTCACTGTTATTATAAATGATGCTCTGAGGCAGCTAGTTATCTTTTTTGGTTTTTTTCAGTGAGAACTGTCATGTCTAAAGACAGCATTGTCTGCCTGATCCAAATGCTGATGCAATTGATTGTCAGTGTTGTTTGTAATAATTTTGGGTCAGTTAGAATTTCTGTTGTCTAATTTTACAGTATTTAGAGCTGAGGACTCCAATACACACAGACATCTGACTGAGTTTGTTGGTCTGGATATTGAAATGGCTTTTAACTATCACTATCATGAAGTGGTAGATGAGATTGCAGATACTTTGGTTCAGATATTCAAGGGACTTCAGGAAAGGTAATGAGAGATTTTTCCATTTTATGAGCAGCTTTCTTTGTTTGAGATCTTTTTCACTGTGGTATGAAATGAGTGTTTTATCCTCAGCTTGTCAGATAATGATTAGTAATCTGGTTTGCAACAAAACTTCTGAACAAATATTTTTACTTTGATCTTAACTATTTGTTTCTGCCTAACTTTTAAAGTTCACTCAAGCCATAAGACAGTAAACTGGTTTTAGCCTTGAGCTGCATCTCCTGGAATATGAGAGCTTGCGCTAAGAAGTTTTTACTGTTGCATGGACTTCCTAACAGAAATGATACATCCTTAATTTAAATCATCCTTTTTTTGGTGCCACTTCAGGTAGAATGATTGTCATACTTTGAAACTAATCTTAACATTTGCTATTTAGGAAAGTTTTTTTTCTGAGTCAGATTTATCATAGCAGCCATGAAAACAGCAAAGATTATTTTTCATTATTCACAGCCTAACTCGTTAAAAAGCCAGGCCAGAAGTTTAGGAAGTAGTTTTCATTTCCTTACAAATCAGACTATGTTGCCAGCAGAAAAGCAAATCTTTTCATCTGTCTAGAAGGAAATGTCTCTTTTATATTTGAAAAAGGATATTACTCAAATCAAAGAAGAACCCAGGTAAATATTACAAATCAAAGGGATGATTTCTCGGTCTTTACTGTGAAAAATTTGATCTACTCAATTATTTCTTACAAAATGAATAAAACAGAAGTAATAATAAAATATTAACATGTATATCATTGAAGCAGATGAATTAACTTACATTTCATCAGGATTGTACAGAATTTCTCAGCAAGTGGCTTTAAAAGGCTTTTATGTTGCAAGAGGGACCTCTTGTGGCAAAATTGTATTGACATTGCAAAGTCTTTCTTAGATGCAAGAAGCGTACATTTCTTGGTTGTTTTGTATTTTCTGTTCTTGTTTCCTCATATGTAGGTTCCAAACTGAAATTCAGACAGTGAACAAACAGTTTCCCTGTGAGCCATTTAAGTTTTTGGAGCCAACTCTGAGGCTGGAATACTGTGAAGCTGTGGCTATGCTTAGAGAGGCTGGTATTGAGATGGGTGATGAAGAAGATCTGAGGTACTTTGGCAGAACACAGATGTGTCAGTCTTGTGAAAGTGTTAGCAAAGTGTCATTTTTGTCCTCTGCCACTGACAGTCTTGAAGAAGTTTTTAGAGGAATAAAAGAGTACTCATATCCAAGTCTGATGACAAATAAACTAATGGATATTAAAACCTGCCCTTTTTTTCAAGGTAGACTATATGTACAAACTCTGAAATCTCAAAGAAAATAACTTACAGCATAAAGTGAGAGTAACTTGAACATTCTAAAGATAAGATTCATTTATTTTTCTAATTGACTGTAGTCCTTCATATAAATGGTTATGTGTTTCAATAGGATTAAACAAAAAGATTCCTCTATCTTAAGGTCTTTCTTTTCAGGGCATGAATATCTTTAGGGATCAATTAATTTAAGGATTTCTAGGACCAATACAAAATGTTGGAGAACAGAAATAAAAATACTTTGTTTCTGACATTTCTGTCTGCACAATCCAAAACATTCAGAAACAAGTAGGAGATTTTCCAAAGGGCAGGGCACAGCAGTTCTGTAGCTTCAAATCTTCCTAGCTTCATGTAGTTTATAACCAGTGCAGGTTTAAATCACTTACTTTCAATGTTGATAACTTTTTCAGCACACCTAATGAAAAGCTCCTCGGACGTCTAGTAAAGGAAAAGGTAAAAATTATTTTAGAAGAAATAAATTTGTCATTGAAACTGAAATCTGTCATAGTTATTAGGTTGGTATAAATGCCTACTTCATGTAAAACAACTTTACACATCACTTGAGGATGCAGTATCTTAAAATGTGCAGAATATGTAAGGAGTTTGCTTAGGCATATGAGGACAGGCTGAGAGAGTTGGGGCTTTTCAGCCTGGAGAAGAGAAGGCTTTGAGGAGTCCTTATAGTAGCCTTCCACTATCTGAAGGGGGCTACAGGAGAGCTGAGGAGGGACTATTGACAAGGTCTTGCAATGACAGGACAAGGGGCAGTGGGTTTAAAGTGGCAGAGGGTAGATTTAGACTGGATGTTAGGAGGAAGTGTTTTACAGTGAGGGTGGTGAGGCACTGGAACAGGTTGCCCAGGGAGGTTGTGGCTGCTCCTTCCCTGGAGGTGTTGAAGGCCAGGTTGGATGAGGCCTTGAGTGAGCTGTACTAGTGGGAGGTGTCCCTTCCCATTGCAGGGCGTTGGAACTAGATGATCCTTGAGGTCCTTTCCAAGCTTACCATTCTATGATTCTATGATTTTTTTTTTCATTCCTATTTTGCTGCTGCTTATTTAATCAACTGACAGTTTTGTCAGTTAATAAACAGTTAAAAAATATTTTTACTGTTTTATATTTATTTGCATATGTTTGTTGCACTGCCCAGTTCTTACAATTAAAAAAAAAAACCAAACAACAGCAACAATTAAAATAACCCAAATGACACAACCAATGAAACAAAATTCTAACTAAATGTATACAGGAGAAGATGAGATCTTTGGCAAAAAAATAAGTGCCTGTTCCTACAGCAAAACATTTGATTGATAAACATGTTTAAATTTACAGCAGAAATAGTATTGGAAAACTGAAAAATAATTCACATTTTTATTGATAACCATTATTTTTAGAGATAACACTGTCAAATTTGTGGAAAGTTATTAGAAGAAGTTTATTTCAAAGATTTGCTGGTTGTGTCTTCATCTTGTAATTTCTTCTTCATATAATTTTCTCTTGTACTAACAGCTTTAAATTACCTTCTTTCAGTATGACACAGACTTCTATATTCTCGACAAATACCCTCTTGCTGTGAGGCCTTTCTATACAATGCCAGACCCGGTAAACCCTGTAAGTAAAATTCTTTGTTGTTGCCAATTTATTTGTTTGTTTGTTTGTTTGTAATTTAAATTATTCCAAGTAAGGATAACTTGACAAAATAGATAACGTTTAAGTATATGATCTGCTTTTATAATTAAAATTCCAATTAGAGGATTAGGTCAGTATTACCTGGCTTGGAAAATGTACACAGTTATTCTTCACTGGTGAAAACATACCAGATAAAAACAAATCTAGGTAGAATTGGGAAAGCTTTGTGAAGGTCTCGATGGTCAGAGCACCATCACTGAAAGGAAGCAAAACCTTTTTTCCAGGGCAACGGACATTTTAACAGAAGATACGCTTCTATTCTGTTAGAAATTTGCCACTTTTTTCCTAAATGCAGGCTAAATACCTTTCGAGCATCTTTTTCTGAGATAACAACATACAAGTATGATGGATTTTTCAGGATGAACTTAAGGTTTTATATTAACTCCAGTCTAATGAGAAGAGCCAAAGGGCTGTAATGCCTATAATGCCTAGGCAGACTCCAAATACATTGCACTTCTACTGCACAGCTTTGGATATCAAAAGGGAAATTGTTGAGAGGTGCATAATTGCCACCTAAGGATGGAACAACTCTAGGTAGGAAATAAACTAATTTTTTGGTTTTCCAGAAAAATTCTAACTCTTACGACATGTTCATGAGAGGAGAAGAGATCTTGTCTGGAGCTCAGAGAATTCATGATCCTCAGCTGCTAACAGAAAGAGCCAAGCATCACGGCATTGGTAACAAGACAAATAACATGAAGCTGAATTTAAGAGAATATAAATCATGATTGGATCTGTTTCCTTGAGAGGAAGAATTTGGGGAAGAATTTGTTATATGGCAGTAGCGCTAAAATCACAATGCTGTTTTGTTCTTCATCTATCTAATTATGTTTAACCATTTTAATCTACCACAGTGGTATTAAGAAACTAATTAGTTTCCCAGCAATACCTTGATGAAAAGGAATTGTTCTCAAGGACTCTAAAGAGAACATAATGCAGGAAATACCTTCAACAGAATGAAAGCAGACAAGTCTCATTCAGTTGTGCGCCTCTGCACTCTCACAAACCTTTTACAGAGTTCTCTAGCAGAGGCTTGGTTGGCTGTCCAAAATTTTTACATCCTGAACTGAGAATAAATAAGCAGGAAGTGTCCACTGGTGAAATTTAAAAATAAAAGACTCATCAGGGGTGAGGCCAGCTAATAGTAGAAGGGTGAAAGAATAAACTAGGTGGATACCACAAATTTAAAATGTACCTTAAAATTATTCTTTGAGTGAACAGGAATGTGATATGGCAGGTAGGCAGTAGCAAAAAAGGAATACCTCCCACTGAAGCAAGATGGAAAAATAGTTGCTAAATCTTCACTTTCTCACTGCATTTCGTTCAGGAAGTCAACATTTTTCATAAGTTGCAATGAGCATTTAGGCCTAGTTCTTAACTCAGTTCTCAAATTTCTTTCCTGCTGAAGTTATTAATAAAGTTATAAAACAAAACCATTATGGTAATAATTTCTGGATAGTCCTGGATAATTTATATGCTTAATTAGTAAAACCTCACTGTAATTTTGTAAGTTAAATTGGTAATTTTTCTGTTGGGCAGTCTTCTAGTCACTTGTATCCTTGGTTTGGGGTTCATTAAGAAGGTGAGAAATGTGTCTTTTTCTTCTCTAGATTTGGAGAAAATAAAGGCTTACATCGATTCCTTCCGTTTTGGTGCACCTCCACATGCAGGTGGTGGAATAGGTAAGTATCTGTATTTTATTGTGTTTTGTGTTAGCCTGAGCTTAATGAAAAGTGCTCAGGCTCAGGAAGGGTTCAATATGAAATTTGTATTACTAGGAGAGAAGCTAAAATGTAGGTAAGGATCATCACAAAATAAAAAGCTGAAATATTAATGGCACCATCTGGTAAGTTTAAAATTAGGTATCACAAGAAAAAATGGCATTTTATTGGCAGGCACATCACTTTCAAATTTGACCAATGAGGAAAAGATAAGGCAGCAAGAAAATACTGCATTATTTGTGAAGTTTGGTAGCCTACTAATACCAGAAGCCACCAGTCTCTTACTTGATGAAATTGTTTTGCAGTGAGGAGAAATATGTGATTGCTTCTATCTTGGGAGATTTGACTGAATGTCACTGATCAGTTCTGCTGATGCTAATTGTTTCAGCAAAGGGGTTGAGGGTTTGTGTCTTGGATGTGAGTATTTTACATATTAAAATGAAAAAAATACAGAGTTTAGGCATCCTAATGATAACAATTTACAGTTACACACACTGCTTCCATTAGCAGGATGAAGTCCATTCATGGATATGGAAATGGGACATTTTGTAGGTCCTGCTCAATAAACACAATGATTTCTTAGATTCAGTCTTTCTGAATCTGCTTTACTTTTGTAAAGTATATTTAGTACATTCACATGATGTTCTCAGAACAACTTCCTAAGCATGCCCTCAGTAAGTGGATTAGCTCTGCAATATGCTATTGAGACAACTGGTTTTCTATACCTACAACATGTGTCATTTCCATGTAGTACATGTGAACAGAGGAGACACAACATTTGCACATGACCCAAAATAATTTAGGCCAGTCAGAACTGACATGGAGGAAGCTGAAGCCACATCTCCTGGAAAGTAAATGTTCTTCATGGCACATCCCAGAGGTCAGACCAAGTACCAACCAAACAGGAGATGCTATGAGAATTAAACTAGCTGTATTGGATGGAAACCTTAAAATAGAAAGGCATTGTGTGAAAAGTCGTATGTATCTGGGTTTCATCTCAGCTGAGGTGGTAGGGGTGCATATATGGCTCCATGGATTAGGGCCTTTTGTGTTCCACAGTAAACACATGACATCTAAGTTTTCAGGAAGAAAACCAAGATATCAGGAGATAGTTACACAGGTATGTATTGTTGGATCTACATTTTTGTATTGTAGAGTTTGGGATCAACTTCCCCAAATGTACATTTTTACTGTAGTTGCTTAATATGTCTTATTCTGAGGCTGTTAAGACTGGTTTGGACTACTCTGCTGTGTTCAAGACACAGTTCTCTTGATTACCCACCTCCCTTTTCAGTTTTCTATACTATCTTTCAAGAAAGTCTGAAGTGATTCAGAGTAGCATTGAGTCTTTGGTACCATTGCTTATTGATACATGTTCAGGTGAAGTCTGCATCCTGGCAGAAGGTGCTGTATCTAAAATCCCTAACTGCTGGTCTTCCTTTCTACAGTCAGGCATGCTAACATGTCTCTGTCTTTTGTCACACTGCTACATCAGGCTGGCTTTAGACAGGAAGTAACTTTAGTTTCTTGTTTCAAACAAAAGACTGTACTGATGAGTTCTTTCATTTGCTGCAGGGCTGGAAAGAGTAACCATGCTGTACTTAGGGCTGCACAACGTTCGTCAGACCTCCATGTTCCCACGGGACCCCAAACGACTGACGCCCTGAGATGAGCTGCTTGTGAAAGTTTGAGATGATTTGCCCTGCAAATGAGATGTGATTGCAAACGTAGCCCCTGCTGCCAATAAACCTGTACTGGTTAAAGCATTGTCATATGCAATGAAAAAGACCCAAAACTTCTCATTTACTAAAGTGCCACAATACTTTTTTTTTTTTATCCTCAGTTTTTTATTTAAAAGAAAATATTTTAACAGATCAAGACTCTTTGTATTGGCAACTGTGCACATTTTTAATGAAAATGTGATACTTTCAGTTAGTATTCTGGTGTCACATTAAATTGTATCATGTTTCTAAACATTTTAATAAATGATGCAATAAAAATTCTGCATTTTTAACTTATGTCAGCAGGATTGAATATTCTGAAGTACAAGATTGGCTCAAAGTTAAATAAATGGATACTTCCAATTTAATAATCAGGAAGGTACCAGACAGTTGTTAATTTACAGGAGTGTCAGGCAGGAAGCAGGTGAGAAAAACATTCTTAACAAAAAGTCTTCGTATGAAATTGTGAAAATAGATTGCAATAAATCTCTCAAAGTAAATTAGATGCAATATCTGTCTTTCTGGTTTTTGCTTTGCATCCTCACAAGAGAATTGTTAACCGAATAGAGGTTGTTTGTTGACTGTTTTAAAAATGCTATAACTGCCTAAAGTTTAAATTTATTTTCTGTCTCCCCCCCATTTTTTTTTAAAGTTGTATACAAGCCATAGGCCTATCCTTTATGCTACTCTTTGAGAATGGGTAGGAGGTTACACACACTCATGGAATACACAAGGGATATAGAGTATTCTTGGTAAATAAATGAGAGCAGGCCATGTGTTTTCCTGCCTGACCCAGCCACTAGGATAACGAATGAATCAGCAAGTATTTGAGATACCTATTTCCAGTGAAAGAAAAGCAAATTAATGTAAGCCAACTGATTTTTAGGGTTTTTTGCAGTTATAAATGCTGCAGACAGCCCAACTGTTGTACTGTTGTACATTTAGAGAAACAGGGTGTTTCTGTAAGTCAGATTACTTCTAAAATTATTTCTAGACGTTCTTTTTCTGAACTGAATCAACTTGCTTTAACCTCCTCAGTTTGCAGTGATGTGCAAAGCTACTTCTCTTCCTCTTCCTCCCAGCCTGAAGGATGGATGCTGCATTTGGAGAGGAACCAGGTTATTTGAAACTTCCTTTTATGGGATGCCTTTCACAATTGTTTTTCGGATTTAGATAATTTTAAAAGTGTGGATGCCAGAGAGCAAAGGATTAGATTCCTTATGTGGGGAGTACAATAGAGTAACTGTAATCTTAATACACATTTGTAATTTCTGACTTAATTGTTGCTTAACATTTCATATGATGAAGCTTTCAGTAGGAGGCAAGGTTTAGACAGTCTGTGTTATTATTGCTACCTTGATTTTTAAATGTCAGAGAAGTCACATATTGGTTACGCTACAAAAAGGTCAGTGAGGCTGTGTATAAATTGTGTAGAATTTCACAAAAGGGCAAATCATCTTTTGCAGCTGCCATTGAACAAGACTTAATTTTAATGTTTTGTGACAGGAGTTGTCCATTAGAAAACAATCATAGTAAAGGTCAGCTAGGTAAAGTGCTGGAAATGTAGAAGTTAAACTTTGTTTAGAAGTCACAGCATTCAAGGAATAACATACTCTGCAGATTTGCTTATGGCACTGTTGTAGTTAATTTACTATGGAATCATCCCCAAATTATTAACTTCAAAATCTTGCAGTATCCTCAGTTGGTAGTTTACAAAGCTAAATAGATTATAAACACAGCTTTTCACAGACTTAATAGTGATGAATCCAAGTTTCAAAACAGTTGTTTATTCAGCTAAGCCAGCTGGAATGAATTTAATTTACTTACTGCTGTTCATATGGAACTAGTAATGTATTCCATGTTGGAAGTACATCCTAATAAGGAGCAAAATTACTGACTTCCATTTCACACCACCACCACCAAAAAAATACTCAGAGAAGTTTGTATTTTGCTCTGGATTTGGCAGCAAATACATTCCCATAACAACTGTGCTTATCCCAATTCTATCAAGAGTTAACTGAACTCATGTTGCAGTTTGATTTATTCACAGTAGCTGCACAAGAACAAGAATTTGGATGGAGAAACTGATTTCTTTGTATGTAGAAACCTTTCATGCAGTTTTTCTTACCTGACTGAAAGTAATTATGATCATAAATCAAAATGCAGAATGTCCTGAATGTAATCATAACAAGATACTTCCATAAGAGTTGTGCATTGCTAGAATTTAATTTGAACCCTTGCAAATAGTAATTTCAGAACTTCATGTTGCTTTGATAGGTAGCAATTAGTTTGGTAGCTCTGGATAAGTCAAACTTGCATAGTCCTTTATTTCCATTAACTTGCAGTAAGTGCAACATTTTATATGGAGTTCACATTGCTGCAGCTTCTCCACCAGTTAAATACTTTCCTTTTTTTTCTTTTTCATAACATAAGAGATAGTAATTACAGTCATGCAACTTTTTAAACTAAGAAACTATAAAGGATATTGGTAAGGACTACCTAGAGAGTCATCTGATCAAAACAATTGCAAAGCTGCAGTTTGCTTCTGAGGTTTTAACTACAAGATTTTTGTGTGAAAGCCTGTCTGTGTTCATTGAGCTGTCCAAATCTGCTCAGCAGGAAAGAGGACTGGAGCTGCTGCTCTGGAAGCAAAGTGTAGGGCTGGTTCCCCATGGATGCACACAACTGTTAACCTGGGAATTAACCCTGGTGGGTAGCCAAGCACCACACAGCTGCTTGCTCCCTGCTTATTGGGACAGGGAAAGATGAAAGGAAGAATAAAAGCAGGAAATCTTTGTGCTTCCACTGTGGGCCAGTCGATTCCAGGTGTATAGGACACCCCTCCAGGTGAAAGCAAACTGCAGCCTGCACTCCACTAACAAAGGGAGAATGCAGTATCTGTTACGGCACACTGCTTGGCTGCCTTGGATTCCAGTTCATAGTGGGGTTCCAGCATGTTCTGTATGGCAGCACTCAGTAGTAATGTGATTTCAAACTCTCCATAAAAGAATTCATTTTCTTTGGCAGTGAGATACTGCTATTGCAGGTGATTTCTGCGTAGTACATCAGAGCACTTTGGGGTTCCTGGCCTGCAGGGATTGTCAAAAATCAACCCAAATCTTTGCTCTCAACCATTTAAAGTTACCCATAAAGACCAAGCATTGTATCCTCTCAGATTTAACACCATCCAACTTGCAAGCTGAAAGACCAGAAAAAGAAACAAGTTCCACAACCAACTTTTTTGCTACTATGAGCTCATAAAATACAGAATTTAATGATTGCAAGGTTTTGCAAAGTTACCAAGTTAGTAGTTTTCTACGATTTTCTTATTTTATTTGACTTTGAAAGACCACGTACGCATAGGACAAACTGTGAACAGTTGGGCATTTTTTCTTTGCCACCACTTCAGCCCTTAGTCATCTTCAAAAAGAAAAACCACAAAGCTGTAATTAAGTACCAAATGGGATTGTATGTTACCTGCATTAATAGCAGCTTTCAAAGTTGCTAACACAGCCAGATCCCCCACTCTGACCTGAGCAATGAAAAGTGAGCAAAACATGCAGAGCTGAATCTTATTATACCCATCAAACCAAACTGCCAGGCAGCCTTGGCCACTTTGCAATTAAGACTCTCTTCATGATATGGCATTTGCACTGTAACACAAAATAACCCTGCTGCAGGAAACTTCTGCTCCTTGCACCTCTTAAAGGGTTTCAGAACTGAGGAGAGTCAGCCCTTGGCTACCTTAATTACAGCAAAATTCCCTGTTTAGGCAGAGATTAATGACTTTGCAGCTGGCAGAGCGATTCTAAGCAATTTTTCATAGATATTGAAACGGTTCCTGCTGGCAGGCAGCGTGTGCCACCAGCTGCCATTCATCAATGGCTGGCAGCCATGGCATCACTTGGCAAATTTGCTATCCTACCTTAAATGCAACCTTACAGACATGTGTAAGTGTCCAAACTAAGGTCTGATCCTCACCTCACTTAATTTTTGTCATTTTCACCTGAGGTTAGTCCTTCAGAAACCAGACATGCAGCCTATTTAGTGGCTCTTGTCAGCCCAAAGCTGCCTGAAATACCACCAAGACACAGTGTAGGGCCTTACATGGCTCTGTCCTTCCTCAGCAGCACCATGGGTCCACTAGTGGAGTTTTAGAATTACAGAATACTTTTGTTTGGAAGGTCATCTATTCCAACACTCCCTGCAGTGAGTGGCGACAGTGGAGTAACAAAATCGAGCCATGTCCAATCTGTCCTTGAATGTTACCAGGAACCAGGCATCTACTACTTCTCTGGGTAACCTGTGCCTGTGTTTCACCACTCTCAATTGTAAATATCTTATTCTTTACATCTATCTAGTCTAAATCTCCCTTTGTCCACTCACAAAAGGCCCTGCTAAAAAGATTGTCCCCAACTTTCCTATAGGGCCCTTTAAGTACTGAAAGTCCACAAGTTTCCTCGGAGCCTTCCTCAGGCTGAACAACCCCAACTTTGTCATCCTTTCTTCACAGGAGAGGTGCGCTCCAGGCCTCTGATAATTTTTGTATCCCTCTTCCAGACCCATTCCAACAGGTCCATGCCCTTTCTGTGCTGAGGACTCCAGAGCTGGATGCAGTAGTGCAGGTGACCTCTCATCAGAGCTGAGGAGCAGAACCCTCTTCCTTGACCTGGTGGCCACACTGCTTTGGATACAGCCCAGGACAGGATTAATCTTTTTGGCTGCAACAATCATAGCATCACTCAGCTTAGAAAAGATTCCTGAGATCATCAGGTCCACCATTATCTAGGCCCTTCACCAGCTTAGTTGCTCATTTTTGCACCTGCGAAACACAGTTACTGGCAAATGTCCAGCTTTTCATCCATAAGCACTGTTCTCTGCAGGGCTGGTCTTAATCTCTTCGTGTACCAGCCTGTACTTGTGTTTAAGATTGCTTGTTGAACTTCAAGGTTGGCTTGGGTCCACCTCTCAAGCCTGTCCGTATCTCTTTAGCTGACACTCTTCTCTCCAGCATGTCAACCACAACACACAGCTTGGTGTAATCTGCAAACTTGCTGAGGGTGCACTCGATCCATTTGTCCACGTCATCGACATTTTAGCTGGTCTGCTTTCTGCAGGCCTAGCACTCTGCAAAAGTTGACTGCTGATGGAGACCAAGCCGAAGCAACCAAAAGCAGAGAGCTAGATACTTATGGAACACGTTCCTACACCACAGACTCTAAGCTTTACTGGCAGAAATTGCCACCAGCAGCCTAAAACAGCCCCGCACTGCAACCTCACCCACAAGGCCCTGCCACCTTGCCAGGCACGGCCAATGACCGCCAAGCTGCGCCGCGCCTTTGGCGCGAAAATGTCTGTGAAGGGAGGGGGGAGAGGGGGCTGTGAGGCGGGGTTCTGGAGGCCCGTGGCCGCCGATTGGCCGGCGCGGCGAGGCTCATCGGGCCGACGGTCGCTGATTGGCCGGCTTGGCGGCGCACGCGGGGTCTGCTGTGGCGCGAACGGTCTCGCGGTCGGGGTGGTGCTGAGGCAGCTGCCTTAGTAGCGATAGCTGGGATGGATCTGGCGGTAGCGGCGGGGGACGCGGGCGCAGCGCAGCAGCACCAGCAGCTCCGCGATGAGGTGGCCGAGAAATGCCAGAAGTTGTTCCAGGACTTTTTAGAAGAGTGAGTGCGGGGGGCAGGGCTGTCAAGAGGCGGCGGCGGGCCGCCAGCGCAGAGGGGGCCGCCATTTGGCGAGGCTGAGGGTCTGTCGGGCCTGCAGGAACAATTCCGCGTGTCAGTCAGGCAAGCTCTCCGGTTGCCAGGGCTCGCCGCTAAGGCCCTGCGCTGCCCTGAAGGGTCTGTCTGGGGAGTGCAGTGCTCCTCTCTTCCTAGGCAGATTTCGGTGCGACTTTGCCAGGCGCGTCTGACCCCTTTTGTCAAACTTTTGTGACAACCGGGTTGCAGATGCCTTTGGCGGCTCTGTTACACCGTAGTAAGTCCGACTCATAACATTTTGCTTCCCGAGGGACTCTTCAGCTCCAAACAGGGAAGCTGTTAACATCACCACGAGGAACACAAAGCCAAACCCGTTTTGCTCATGCAAAGTCATTGGTAAACAATAAATAAAGTTCATTGTTTCAGACCACCTGTACGAAATGCATATCGGTGTTCTGTGCTGGGCTTTTTACAGAATGGATTAGCAAGGCGGGGAGGAGAACTATTGTTGGAAGAGATGTTTACAAGGGACCCTAGGATGCTGCTGTTCTCTTTGATGCTCCCTAATGTGTGTGATCCTTTTCCTGAACCACTTTCAGGTTCCAGAACAGCGATGGGGAGGTCAAATACCTGCGTGATGCCGAGGAACTGATTCGGCCGGAGCGAAACACATTAATCGTTAGCTTTGCAGATTTGGAGCAGTTCAATCAGCAGCTTTCTACCACTGTTCAGGAGGAATTTTACAGGTAAATTGTAGAGCTCACAGCAGCATTGCTCATCCCACAAGTCGTCTCAGGCCCATAGTGTCTTAAGTAAAAACAGAGTTTTATCTGCTTGCTATATCCTGAGAACACTTATATTTACTTCTAATTTTTTTATTTCTTAATAAATTTCTTTCAGGAAAGCATTAGTTAACTAGGCGTTTAGCCTAGTAAATAAGTTATGATGGTTAATGGGAGGATACAGAACAAACTAAACCTTTTTGTTCTGAAAATATTTTAATGAGCCACTGGCTTATTTTGAGGATCTGCTTCTTAATGCAAGGCTAAAAGTATCTGAAAAGTATCTGAAAACGGTCTCATTTTATGATAATAAGTCAAATTGCGTTATAATGGAGTCATCTCATATTTAGATTAGTTTTTGTGTATTTTTGCTTAATGTGGCAGTGAAAGCCAGAACCCAGAGATTTACAATACAAGCCTTTGGTGTGCTCTGAAGCAAAGGTGGCATTTTGACGGACTTACTTTCTCTGTTTCAGGGTTTATCCTTACCTCTGCCGTGCAGTGAAGATTTTTACCAGAGACCATGGAAATGTTCCTTCAAACAAGGACTTCTATGTTGCATTCCAAGACCTACCTACCAGACACAAGTAAGATGATTTTTAATTCCAGAAATTTGTGCGTTTTTTCTGCTAGGAAAGGATGCATTTGACAGAGGCAGTTGAGAAGTTTTCTGATCTTGTCCAGGATACCTTTTTGAAATAGCTTTTTATTTCTGAATCTTACACAGGTACTTGCATTCGTCATATTCCACAAACAAATGTATCTTTTCTAATTTTAAAAAAAAGCAAATTAGACTATGTTGCCTTTGAAGTACCAACGAAGAAACTTTTTCATTGGTTTGAACTTCAGAATTAATCTAAAATTGTGAAATTATAATGTATTCTAAGAACTTTTTGTTTCTTTTGTCTGTTTAGTGTTTAGTCAGGGACTGAATGAAACTGTGTGGCATCTTAGTACTTGGGTAGTACGCTGAGCCTAAAAATGCCAATTCAAGAATTTAAACCATACGAATTTATTTTTTAAACAGAATTAGAGAACTGACATCAGCAAAAATTGGCTCCTTGATGCGTATCAGCGGACAGGTGGTACGTACCCACCCAGTCCATCCTGAGCTTGTGAGTGGAACCTTCCTGTGCCTTGACTGCCAGACAGTGATTAAAGATGTGGAACAGCAATTTAAATACACACAGCCAAACATCTGCAGAAACCCAGTCTGTGCCAACAGAAGGAGATTCCTACTGGACACAAACAAATCAAGATTTGTTGATTTCCAGAAGGTACAGTGGTGACATTGGGGTGCTGTGCTGGTTTTGCAGGAACATAATCGAAGGCCTGCTATGGACTGAAGGCTGTTTGGAGTCAGCCAGGATAGCTGCTCTGAGCTGGGTACAGACCATAAACCTCACAATGAGCATGAAAAGAGAAGTTTGCTGAGGAGAGGGGAGCCTCCTGCTTGGGTTTGTCCTCAGCCTACACCTCATCCTCTTGAGGATTGCCTTCCCATTTAACGTGACTACCTATATTTGCTAGGCTGAGTTTAACTTTGTGTACTTTATATTGGCGTTGGTATTGGTTTGGCTGTTTCAGCAGCTTTTCAACAACTGCTGTGGTTTAGTCCCAGATAATAGCTAAACATAGACAAACACTGTCCAACAGGATGTTTGCATGGTACTTAAAAGGTGTTGTTTGTCCTGCTGCACATTGAAGACAGTTAATTTTGGTTCTGTCATCATCAAGGAAAGACCTTAAGAAGAGGCACTGGAATTTCTGCCAACGTTTTCTTTCTATAGGAGAGTTATGTTTAAACATGGGAAATTATACATAGTTCCAAAGCAGTTTTGCTGTGTGACGTTTAGTGCCTAAGTAAGCCACTGAAAACCCACATATTAGAGCCATTTTTAGTCTTGTGTTTCAGGGTGCATCGTGTGTATTTGGTTTGGTTTAGTCTTCTTGGTTGAATTACTCTACCAAATCATCAGCACTTCACATCCTTCAGTAACATTTTGTGTCAGTCACGTTAGCTGGACTCTTCAAGTTGCTTTTCCTAACCCTCAGAACTGTCATTGTGGCTCACCTCTGAAGTTTCTCCAAGACTCCATAGATACTAATTACTGAAAGGATCTTTGGTTTGTCTTACTATAAGAGAAATTTCACAGCTGACATGGATAGCAGCCGTCTAACAATACTTAGTATATTTACTAGTGGCTTAGATTTTGAAGCAGTGCCAAATTCGATGATATCTGGTCAGTGCTCAACACTCCCTCCTCCTCTAGGTTCGCATCCAGGAGACGCAGGCCGAGCTGCCCCGCGGCAGCATTCCTCGCAGCATGGAGGTGATCCTGCGTGCAGAGGCGGTGGAGTCTGCTCAGGCAGGTGACAAATGTGACTTCACAGGATCACTGATTGTTGTGCCTGATGTGTCCCAGCTCTCAACACCAGGTTGGTTGCAACTGTTCACGACCTTCGTGACATGTCTCTCCTGCTTGCTCTGGAGCTGCTGAGCTGCTGTTCTGACTCCTGGTCTGATGGCAGGGGTGCGTGCGGAAACCAGTGCCCGGTTGAGCGGGACAGAGGGCTACGAAACTGAAGGCATCCGAGGACTTCGTGCCCTTGGAGTCAGAGAGCTGTCCTACAAGCTGGTCTTTCTTGCTTGTTATGTTGCGCCAACTAATCCACGGGTGAGTCTGGAAAGAAACTAGTTGTAAAGATATTCATGATTCCTGCTCCGTATGGTTTTATCTCAAAAGTGGGAGTGGGAATGAGTCAAGCTTCAAATATGTATGTGTACCACCTTCCTGTGTTGGACTGTCTTTAATGGATTTAGATACCAAGTGGTTTTGGTCGTCTTTATTGCTTATAGCAGCTTTCACAAATGTGGTTATTTGCCAACATTATCAATTTATTCTAAAGACCTAACTGCTACATTTATTTCCACTCAGCTTTCATCCATTTCTGCTGAGTTTCCTTTTCCTCCTCTTGCTTCATTTTGTCATGGGGAAAACAGTGATTCTTCTTGTTCCCTCCAGTTGAGCACATAACATCTTGGGGTGTTGCTACTACTTAATAAGTACCAACTATGCCTGGGTTTTAGCATGGTATGACACTTTATAATTCTGCTGACAGATTCACTGTTACTTGGGGCAAAAATGGCATCTCTGTCTTCTGAATGTTGAACTTTCCTGCCTCGTTCCAGGGTAATGGAAGACCTTGTAAATTCCAGTTAATAAAGAATGCTTACAAAGGCAAAATTTAGCTGAAGGACACTGTACTGGTTTACTCTTTTTTTTTTTTTATTTTTTAAATCCCTCAATCAGCATCTCAGTTACTGTCCAATGATTGTGCCACCCAGGAAATTGTCTGTTCGTTTTTAAGTATAAAGTGATGAAATTCTTTAGTCTAAGGTCAGCTTTTTCTGGATTTTTTTCTGGTTTGTGTAACCTGACTGCGGTACTTGATGTTCAGTCATGATCATGTTATTACTATTTTTTATTTATTTTTAATTTTCTTTAAGTTTGGTGGAAAAGAGCTCCGAGATGAAGAACAAACTGCAGAAAGCATTAAAAACCAAATGTCTGTGAAAGAGTGGGAAAAAGTTTTTGAAATGAGCCAAGATAAGAACCTTTACCATAATCTGTGCACCAGCCTCTTCCCCACTATCCATGGTAAGAGTCCAATTGTTGCCTCAGAGAGGGAGGATTTCAGCTGTGAAAATATTCATGCTTTTTGCTGTCTCTGTGGTGCCATTTTGGCAAAGCTTGGAAACCCTTTGGTGGCTTCCACTGGTTATGCTAAAAAAGGAGGATCCATTTACTGAGTACTTGCTGGGTTTAATCTCTAAGGCCCGAAAGACCAGAATGATTGGTTTTGCTATTGGCTGATCTACTACTAACCTTTACAGCTGACAACTGTATCTGTTTTATATGGGTTTCCTTTAAAATATTTCAGGGTTTCAAATACAGGCATGCTGTTGTGCGTGCATGTGTGTATATTTGTAACTGTCTGTCTGAGAGCCACTCTGAATGCTTGTGTTAGTTATCTCTAAAAAGTTTGATCAGCTCTGTGTACTGAGCCGTTGTAGCATGAAGAAATCCACTCCCTTTCTGGGTCATTCTTCTCTGAATCTATTAAGCACATGAATGCAGTTCTAGTGGATGTTTAGGGAATGGAGCATTTGGGCACATCCACTCAATCTACCTAAAATTCTAGTGGGTCAAAACTGTTTTAAGTAGGAAAAATGTAGATTTCTCTTCTGGTTTTTAGCTGGTTGTCTTTTCTGGGACAGGTAATGATGAAGTGAAACGAGGGGTTCTGCTGATGCTTTTTGGAGGAGTTCCTAAGACCACTTCAGAAGGCACTTCACTGCGTGGGGACATCAATGTTTGTGTTGTTGGTGATCCAAGTACAGCCAAGAGTCAGTTTCTAAAGTAAGCATCTCATTAAAGCTCAGTAGTTAAATACTGTCCAGTGTGACTAGAGCTATAAGTATGTACTGTGCTTTTTAGATACTAAACAGAGGAAAAGGAAGTAAAATTCTTAATGTTTTCCAGTAATTGTTTGGATGTGGTTGAAGTATTGAAACAGGTGTGAAACTGAATCAGCCCCTGTGATAATAACACAGAATGAATTAATTTTTTTTCATAGTTGTCCTTTACATAGTAATAACAGTATGAATTTCCAAATATTTTCAGAAGACACTGACTATAAAAAAATATAAAATGTATTGCACATTTTAAAGTATCAGAGATAAAATAATGATTAGTTTAGTTTTAGTTTAGTCTAAATTGGTGGGTGTCAACACTTTGAACAAATAGAAAACTATTAGTCCTGAGAAATAAATATTAAATCATTATGATTTATGCTACATCTCATAATGGTTTTTTTTTTTTTTAAACTGGAAGTTCTGCTTAATATGGTTTTATTTTATCATGATGTTTATTTACCTCTGCATTGTTCTCCATGAAGCTGAGCCTTGCAGCAGATGCTGCAGCTCAGACATATAGAGGCACCACAAAAGCTGCTTTGGCCTGCCTGTGATCAGTCTAACTGCTTCCTGCCGTGAAGCCGTTTGCTCTTTGTGCTGACATTTACCTGACCTGTAAGGAACTGTGTTAGCTTGTGAAGTCAGCAGAAAACTTGTGGGAGGAGGTCTGGATTATTTTTTCTGCTAGTGTAACCACAAGTAAATAACAGACTGGTGATAGAGAAGAGTTAGATAAGGACGAATTTCCAAGGCTGGCACAAACATCTGCAGAGGTGGGAGGGCCTACCTCAATATTATTTGCTTCCTGAAGGAAGGAACAAGTCCTGGCCTAAGAGTTTGAAAGCAGCAATGCTTTTTAGTTACCTTGGTTCTGCAGGTTTTAATCTAACTTTTACACTTTGTTCCTTGCTATTAATTCTCCATAGGCATGTGGATGAGTTCAGTCCTCGTGCTGTGTACACCAGTGGAAAAGCCTCCAGTGCTGCTGGTCTAACAGCAGCTGTTGTAAAAGATGAGGAGTCTCATGAATTTGTCATTGAAGCTGGAGCACTGATGCTGGCAGACAATGTGAGTCCAGGAACTAGAGAGTTTTCTGCATCCCTGAAATGCATTTGGTTAGTGATGAAGAGCCCCAAATTGTCTTTTCAAAAGTGACTGAATTTGTGTGACTTCGTTTGTTCGTTCTTCCATTGCAGGGAGTTTGTTGCATTGATGAGTTTGACAAAATGGACATACGGGACCAAGTAGCCATTCATGAAGCCATGGAGCAGCAGACTATATCCATTACTAAAGCAGGAGTAAAGGTAGCTTATATTGTTCCTCAGGTTGTGTAGGCTGCATCTATCACCTGGCTTCTTTTCACATGCGCTAATCTAGTGTCGTCTGTCAGATTTTCTTGTCAGCTCTGCAGCTACCTCACTGTGGCAGGACAGAGATCACTTGCCCCAAAGAAAGATCAGAAGTGTTATTGAAACGAAAAAGAATCTAATAGTGGACAGTAAACACAAAGTGGAAAAATCCTCACCTTGCAGTAACCCTGAAAAAGGGTCTAGATGTGTGTGTTTGCACTGTTAAAAAGCAGGGCATTGTGCAAACCACATATAAGGGCTTGTTTCAGTGTTGTTGGCAAGAGTGTTACAACACTGAAATACTGATTTGTCAAACTGTCTTGTGGCAGAGACCTGGTTAGAAAATGCTGCTTAGAAGTTTGAGCTCTTCTGAAGAGTGGTTGTTGTAGTACCTCCAATGAAACTCCATCTAAAAGATGTTGTGTTGATCCATTTGAATTGTTGTGACTTGGTTGACCAAATGGTCACAGAGAGTAGTATTTAACTACTTTTCCTTTTTTTTTTCCTCCCCATCGTTAGGCTACCCTGAATGCCAGGACCTCCATTTTGGCTGCAGCAAACCCAGTTGGTGGACGCTATGACAGATCTAAGTCACTGAAACAGAATATAAACCTGTCAGCTCCCATCATGTCTCGCTTTGATCTCTTCTTCATCCTTGTGGATGAATGCAATGAGGTAATTTTTAAGGAATTGTAGAATAATGTATACCAGAAATGACCTCTGTTCTAGTTCTATAGTCTAACCTCATGCTCAGTGGATCAGGTTGCCAAGATCTTGACCCGGTGAGTTTTGAGTATCTCTAAGAATGGAGATTCTGCAGCCTCTCTTAGGTCCCCACTGCAGTGTTTGACAGCTCTCATGTGTTTTTAAACAAATAACTATAGCTACTCAGAATTTCTTGTGGTTCATTTGTTGCCCCTTACCAGTCTACTTTTAAGAACAACTTGGCTCCATCACATCCATGGTTGCCAGTGAAATAATTTCTTTCTTTTCAAGCTGGACAAACCCAGCTTTCCTTGTACATTGTGTGCTTCTGCCCTCTTACCATCTTGATGGCACTCTGAAATCTTAGGTGAAACTGATCTCATGAGAGGATCTTGCTTGTGCTTTTGTTCTGTCAGTGAAGTTAGAAACTGACAGTACAAGTTGGAGCACACTGCTGAATACAAGGATACTGCTTTTTCATCCTGTGGCAATTTGACCTGCAAACTTAACACCATTAGTCATTTTTACAAATGTCTGATCACTAAGGCTGAGACTGCCACCAGCTGTCTGTGTGGTGTTTGCTTTGAGAAGGGGTGAGATAAAGAGGTTAATGTTGGTTCAACACTGTTCTCTGTGCTGCTTTGCCCAGAATGATTATCTAGTTGGGAAGGGGCCGATGAAAGAGGCAGAGTAGGCTGAAAAAGAAAAAAGTGGTTCCCACACTTCAGAGTGCTGCTGTCTGCCAGTTCTGTGGCTAGCTTGTAGCCCAGGAGAGTTCCAAGAGGTTATAAATCCTAATACTCCCTTTAATCACTTTTCTGCTATATTTCCTTGTATTATAAACCTCCAAGACATTCTCTTGGATCTTCTGGCAGAGAGCTTGGCTTCTGGCAAGTCTAGCTTTGCCAGGAGTGCAAGTGTGCAAGGGGAATGGGTAAGAAGAATACAACTGCTGTTTGGATGTTGGGCTGATGTGGAAGTAATCTGACAGAGCAATGGTATCCCAGGTCACAGATTATGCCATTGCCAGACGCATAGTGGATCTGCATTCCAGAGTGGAAGAATCTGTTGATCGTGTCTATTCATTAGATGACATCAGAAGGTACCTACTGTTTGCGAGACAGTTTAAACCAAAGGTAATTCTACTTTCCTGTATAAATTGCTCTGTATGTGTAGGTCCAAAGGGTAGTCTCTCTGTAGCACGTGCTTTTCCAACCAATGCAAAGACAATTGGTATAGTGCTCCCAAGGAATGGAGGCATGAACTGCAATAATACCTAGAAACACAGCATATTTTGGAGCCATCTACTCCAGTTTTTGAACTCCAGAAACCCAGACAGCCCTGCTGAGACTGTTACATCAATAGTCTTAACTGCTATCCTAAATAACTAATATATTAGTAGTCTTAACTGCTTTGGTGGCAGTTCTTAACCTCTTCCTAAAACAAATGAAGAGTTTTTTCATAGTTTCCTTATGCCTTAAGGGCACAACTTATTCCACAGAGCTGCTGCAGAGATTTTTCTATCTTACTGACTTACTGCTTAATCAAGTATTTTGTTTGCCTTTGTTTTAAAAGGATGTCGTTCCTCAATATTTCTTTGCTTTCTTTGTGGTAAAATACAGAACACAGAAAATTGTTCTAAGTACAAATTTTTACGATCTATACAAGTAGCAGCTTGGCTGGGCTCTATTAAATTTATTTGATTTTTTTTTTTTTTTAAGTTCTTCTAAATGTCCTTTCCTTCCACTTGAAAACTCCATTTTTCCCTTACAGTTTTGAAAACTCCTCATTTCATTTCCATGTGGTTGTGAGTGTTGTGGTTTTGGTTTGGTTTTATTTTTTCCCCAGCTGATTCTGTGTGTATGCAGATAGACTCAGCTTTAAAAGTGTGTATGCAAAGCTGTAGTCAGTGTTAGTGTATCAAGTGTGTGCTTATGCTTGTGTTTGCATCCAGAATGAGAGGTAAATAAATGTGGAACAGTCCAGCAGAGAGACAGAAATCTTGCCTGGAACCAAGTCAGTGTAATAGGGAAACAGAAATGGTCATATACCTACTGTTAAGTAATTAATGCATCAGTGTACTTACTGAGATATCATTGTTACTGTATTCATTATTGCAATCTGATTTAAACGTAGTATGATTGCTACTGTGTATAGCATAGACTATTTCAGAGAAAAGCAGTAGGTAGTATAGAAAAGTCTGGGAACTGCCAGTCTGGTGCAGGAAGAATGGACTTTAACACTTGCAACATGACTAACTGTCACATTGCCTTATTTCACAAAGATATCTAAGGAGTCAGAGGACTTCATAGTGGAGCAGTATAAACGTCTGCGGCAGCGTGATGGCTCTGGAGTGACCAAGTCATCCTGGAGAATCACAGTGCGGCAGTTGGAGAGCATGATTCGGCTGTCTGAAGCCATGGCCCGTATGCACTGCTGTGATGAGGTACCAGGCCTTTGATGAAAATTTATAGAAGTTTTTATATAATTGGTGGGAGTTCTGACTTTGCAATTGGACTGATATTGTACATCTTTAAATCGTACAATGGTGGGTTTTGGAAGGGAAATCAAATCCAACTCCCTTGCAGAAGCAGGATCATAGAATCATAAAATGGTTTTGAACACCCCTAGGGAGAAGATCTCCACAACCTCCCTGGGCAACCTATTCCAGAATGTCACCACTCACACCAAAGAACTTTTTCCCAAGATCCATTCTGAACCTACTGTCCCTCAGCTTAAAACCATTCTGCTTGTCCTGTCGCTAGGCACCCTTATGAAGAGTTCCTCTCTAGCCTTCCTGTAGGATCCCTTCAGGTATTGAAAGGCAGCTATAAGGTCCTCCTGGAGTCATCTGTAAGCTGACCAGCCCAGCTCCTTCAGCCTATCCTCATAGTGGAACTGTTCCAGCCCTTGGATCATCTTCCTGGCCCTCCTCTGGGCTCACTCTTAACAACTGTGCCCTTCTGGGGATGGGGACACAAGAGCTGAGTCTTCTAGGGCAGGTCGCACAGGAACACATCCAGATGGGTCTTGAAAGTCTTCAGAGAAGGAGACTCCACAACCACTCTGGTCAGCCTGCTCCAGTGCTCTGTCACCCTTACAATTAAAATTTTTTCTCATGTTGAGATGGAACTTCCTGTGTTCTAGTTACCCCTCATCCTATTACAGAACACTATTGAAAAGGGGCTGGCTCCTTCTTGACACACACCTTTCAAATATTTGTAAACATTAACGAGATCTTCTCTCAGGCTTCTGTTTTCCAGACTAAACAGTCCCGGGTCTCTCGGTCTTAAGACAGATATTCCACTCCTTTAATCATCCTTGTAGCTCTCACTTGGACACTCTGTAGTGTATCCCTATCTCTCTTGAACTGTCACAATACTCCAGATGTGGTTTCACCAGAGCCAAGTAGAGGGGGAGAAGAACGTCCCTTGACATGCTGGCCACAATAGTCTTAATGCATCCCAGGATACTATTGGCCTTCTTGGACCCACATGGGCATGTTACTGTCCTGCGGATAATTTACTGTCCACTAGGACTCCCAAGGTCCCTCTCCTTGAAGCTTCTTTCCAGCAGGTCAGTCCTGTGGGTGAGGAAGAGATTTTGGGTCATGTTTTTTCTTGTGATGTGGTCATACTCGGTCTGTTTTGTTTTGGGTTGTGGGGGTTTTTTTTGTTTTGGTTTTGTTTGTTTGTTATGACATAAATACTCTTTTTAAGGTATGTCTTCTAAAAACTGGTCCAAACTGAGAACATTAAGTTTTTTTCATCACAGTGGTATCAACATTCTCTGCTTGCTACCTGTCAAATCATGATAAATAGGAAGAATAATCATCACTTAGTATCAACCAGAGCTGTTGGCATTGTTTCTCCTAATCTTGTCTAGTTTGTTTGTCTTGGAGCTCTCTTTCATCTGCAGTCTAAAGAGTCAAAGGTCATCAAAATACTTGAACCTCCCTAAAAGCACCTGTATTTGTGACCTGAGCTTCTCTTCCCTTCAACCACTGTGGAATTGTATAATGTGTATCTGTTAACTAGCATGAATGTTCACCGTATCATAGTATCACCAAGGTTGGAAGAGACCTCAAAGCTCATCAAGTCCAACTCGATACCGTAGACATCAAGACTAGACCATGGCACCAAGTGCCACGTCCAAACCCACCTTGAACACCTCCAGGGACATTGACTCCACTACCTCCCTGGGCAGCCCATTCCAGTAGCCAATGACTCTCTCAGTCAAGAACTTTCTCCTCACCTCCAGCCTAAACCTCCCCTGGCACAGCTTGAGACTGTGTCCTCTTGTTCTGGTGCTGGTTGTCTGAGAGAAGAAAGTAACCTCCTCCTGGCTACAACCACCCTTCAGGTAGTTGTAGATGTTACCCATCTAGGCCCTGCTTTAAAACTGTATTCTTTCTGGAATGTTGGCTAGGGGTTATGTGACACATACAGTGGTAGAAACTTGCTCGTTGGTTGTGTAAGAAGGACATTGTTGGGTTCTAAAAAAGAACTCTATTAAATTCAGCTTAAGAGAAAGAGGACAGCTTTTAGTACATGGCACAGCTAGTGGTTATTTTTCCAGTTCCAGAGAAGATTCATTACATCTGGATGGGTTTTTTTCCACATTGTTTCTGTTCAGACCCATTTCTTTCATGTTTCGTGCTTGACTGATGTTTCCTCAAAATATTCTTGACTTAAGTAAAAACTTCATTGACTTCACATTATCACCAAAGCCTGAAAGATTCATCAGGCTGTTTATTCCCTCCATAACCTTGTGTGAACTCAATATTCGTAGTGGGATATAATTTGACTTGGGAGTCTTTACTGCCTAGGACTACTCAGATGAATAGCAAGGCCCTTTGTCAGCATCAGAGGTGAGTCTCTGGAGCTGTTGGGTGGGGGGAAAAGAGATTTTAACACTAGAGGAGCCACCATGCCTATTTAATGTGTTTTTTGAAATCTTGCCCAGGTTCACCCAAAACATGTAAAGGAAGCTTTCAGGCTTTTAAATAAGTCCATCATTAGAGTTGAGACTCCTGACATCAATTTAGACCAAGACGATGAACAACAAATGGAGGATCAAGAGGACCAAGATGGAGTCAATGGTAATTTTTCTAGAATTTTTTTTCAAGGAGAGAAGTACTTCCAGCTTTTACAGCTTACTTGGTTTGAGGTTATGGCCTCTCTTCAGTTTCTCACCTATTTCCCATCTAATAAAGTCTAGGAATCTTCACTCTTTAAGTCTTCTTAAGTCTTGACTACTTCAGCCTTCCTGTGAATCCACTTGCCTGGTTGGTCAATGCACCACTTCGCAGTGACCCAGACTGTTTAACAGCTAAAACAATATCATAGGTTTAAACCTGGGTATATGTCCAAACAGGTGAAACAGAAGCTCCAGCTGGTGTCAATGGTCTTGTGAATGGGATCAACGGCCATTCTGAGGATGCTGCACCAAAAGCTTCTCTTAGATTGGGCTTCTCTGAGTATCGACGGATTTCTAATCTCCTGGTGCTGCACCTCAGGAAAGCGGAGGAAGGTAAGAATTTGTTTGTTAAAAAGCAAACAGTTCAGGAAGCAGCTGTTACTCTATATCATGCTGCTGCACTTGGCATTTTTGTGCCTTCTAAGACACCAAACTTGTTAGTTCAGATGTGAACCTGTACATATGTTGCTGCACTACATCCAATGATAAAGATGAGACTTACTGGACTTTTTGGCTCTGTTAACTTTAGTCATTTGTCAAAACCCAGTAAGTCAGGGAGTGTATTAGCACAACAGATTCAGAAAAGTATGTGTAGCATTTCTGGCTATGAGTCAGCAGCAATTAAAAATTATAGCAAGGATGTTAATGTATGCCAGCAACCACAGCTTAGAATATACTTAACCAGTATATGCCAAATGCTTGCATCCTTTCCTGGGAAGGTGAAACACCAGTTGCAATGAGGCTAGTCCTGGAACAACAAGCAGCAATCATAGCATATACCAGTGCTATAAAGGTTTTGGAAGGGTGTGGAGACTCCAATATCTGTTCAGAATGCTGAGTTCATATGGAAGCATGACTTCAGTTTTGTGCAACAGTGATTTTCTTTTACCCTTCCTTAGAGGATAGTTGTACAAGAACTGCTTTTTCTTAGAGCCAAAGGCTAATGTGATTGTTAACCACTTGTATGGATAGAACTGAAACTTCAATTCTCAGTCTAAGAATCTCCAAATAAACTGTGATACAACAGCCTCCTGTACAAAATACGGTGATTTAAGAAACAGAAGGCACTCTGATGGTTCTTAAGCATCTTAAAAAAACCACGTTTCTCTCTTCAGCACTGTAAATGTTAACATAGAAATCCTTTTCTCCTTCTGTTTGCATGGTGTCTTGCTGCTGTGTTTATGCAAATTATTCTCTTTGCAGAAGAGGATGATTCAGCCTTGAAGAAGAGTGAACTTATTAATTGGTATCTAAAGGAAATTGAATCTGAAATAGAATCTGAAGAAGAGCTAATAAATAAAAAGAAGATCATAGAGAAAGTCATTCACCGACTTACACATTATGTAGGTATAGAGGTGTCTGGATAGTGAAAAAGGGGATTAAGTTACATAGTTCAATGATTCGTTTTGATAGAATACATTTCTAATTTGAGAAATAGCTTCTCTGCTTCTGTGTTATTGATGGATGTAGTAGAAATGCCTCCTTTGTTTAATACCTGTTAAAAATAATTATAGAGAAACCACTGTAGTAAATTAGAGACATGTATAGGTTTCAAGTAGCAGGTTATGTCCCTATAGAAATATAAGTGATATTTTCCTATATATCTGTGTTGTTAGTTACATTAGGATACAGAAACAACGCGTTATTCAGTGGATAGCTTTAAGTCACAGGGACTCTGATGCAGTTTGGAGGAAAAAGTATGAAAAAATAAAATATTCTCATTTCTAAATGCACTAGGCAGTGTTCCTAGCAAGATGGCAGCATATAAGAGGTTTTCACTGAATGTGATTGTTAGGATTAGGAAGGGCATTCACAATTTGAAGAGTTAAATAATTCATAGAATCATGATGATCTTGAAAGTCTTTCCAACCTTTTACCCAACACCTTTGTGACCACTACACCATGTCCTGAAGTGCCACATCTACTGAATTTTTTTAACATCTCCAGGAGTGGTGACTCCCTCAGTTCCCTAGGCAACCTGTTCCAATGCCTACCACTCTTTCAATAAAGGAGTGCTTCCTAATATCTAATCTAAACTTGCCCTGGCACAGCCTGAGGCCATTACTACTTGTCCTGTTGTTAGTTACTTGGGAGAAGGGGCCAATTCATCAATGAAAGAAGATGCCTTTCAAAACATACAAACAAACCTTTCTGTTCTCATTTGAATACAAACTTCTGCCTGTTACAGGACCACATTCTGATAGAACTGTCGCAGTCAGGGCTGAGAGGATCCAGA
The DNA here is from genome assembly GCA_013396675.1 of Eubucco bourcierii. Lineage (NCBI taxonomy): Eukaryota > Metazoa > Chordata > Aves > Piciformes > Ramphastidae > Eubucco > Eubucco bourcierii. The sequence continues at coordinate 133,174 of VWZE01024859.1, forward strand.
GAAGAGGAGACATTTGATGAAGATCCATACCTGGTTGTCAATCCAAACTATCTGCTGGAAGACTAAGGGCTGAAAGGTGGATCGTAGAACTGACTGGTTACATGTGGAAAACATATTATTTTCTTGCAAGGGTTGCTGTATTGCTAATACCTGAAACTCTTACAAATACTTTGTGGAATGCACCAGTGTGCAGTTAGTAGTATATGATTGCTCATTTACACTGAGCATAGTTGGGAAGTTTTTAAAAGAAATGCCAGACAGTCATCTTGTTAATTGTCAATTTCAATACCATCGTTGAGAGGCAGAGAGGTGTCTTTCAATAGCTCTTTTTGGCATCAAGCTATGTAGATGCTTCTGTTGTAAATTAGAGGAAATTTACATTGTTCTTCTATTGTATTTAGTAGACTTTTTATGCTAGTTGTGTTTTTTACTGTTTTTCTTATTAACGGAAATAAAAGACCATTAAATGTCTGGAGGTGTTTGGGGGTGGATTTGTTGTCACTCATACGTGGGATTGCTATTTTGATGCTTATGTTTTGAGGCTGAAAATGTAGTGATCCAAATGTTTAAAGTCTAAAGGATGATTAAATTTAATGGATGACAGATGCTGTTTTTTCGAGAAGTTTTTTTTCAACTTCCAGTAACAGATAATGAGAGACTTTGATTGCTTCTGTTTCTTTTCAGATGGACTAAAGATGTGTGTTCTCCTATTGTGTATGTAAAATAGGAAATAGCCACACCCAAAACAAGGCTTTAAGTCCAGAGGTCAGAAACCCCCATCTTGATGAATGCCTTGTCTTGTAAGTGAATTGAAGATCTGTCATTTGTGAGGGATTTTTAAGACTATATTTGTAAGCTTGTTTGTAGATCAAAAAAAAAAAATTAATACTATTTTTAGTATGAAAATTTTGCTTACATTTTTGTTCTCAATTATTTGCTTTGTGCTATGGAATTAACTAAATAATCTATTAAGAATACCCAAATATTTTTCTCATCACTTTGATACCAATGCTTAAACATTTGTAATAGCATGAAAAATACCAAAGCTATATATTTTAAATATAAATGGTGTCAAATAACTGCTTCTGAAGCAGGTTCAGAAATGGAGCTCATTTTAAGGCAGTTGCCTTTTTCCTGTTGGCCTCTCCCAGCTTTGGAGAGAGATTCCTTATTTCTAATGCTATGCTTAGTTAGGCTAAGGTGTATTTAAGGTGTGGAAAGCATCATAACTATTTATCACTAACCACACTACCCCATCACTGGGCACTAACTCCCTGCACTAACTTCACTAATTTCTTTTCATAAACTGCATTTTTGGCAAATGCTACATCTCATGAAAAATTGCCACCTACCTGCAGCAGCAGCAGCCTCATGTTATTCTGTATTGTCTGTTTACTTTGCCCGTTGACTCCCCTCAGTCTTTCTCTGATAACAAGTGTTCTTCACATAGGAGAAAGTTGGGAGGGGTTATCTTCTCTTTCTTTTCTTTGCTGAGCTTTCCCCAGCTCTGTATGCTGCATAGAAGGGGAGGAGTATTCTTTCTGACTAAACCACTGCTCCACTGAAAAACAAGCAGCAGATGGTGCTGTAAAATTGGTAGATTGATAGAATGGTTTAGGTTGGAACGGACCTTAAAAATCATCTGGTTCCAACCCCCGTGCCATGGGCAGAGACACCTTCCGCTAGACCAGATTACTCAGGGCCTCATCCAACCTGGCCTTGAACACCTCCAGGGAGAGCGCAGCTACGACTTTTCTGGACAACCTATTCCAATGTCTCACCACTCTGAAGAATTTCTTTCTAATATCCAGTTTAAATCTACCCTCCTCAGGCTTCAGTCCATTCCTTCTCATCCTTCCTGGCTTTCTTGTAGGCCCCCTTCAGATACTGGAAGGCCACTCGAAGGTCTCCCTGAAACCTCCTTTTCTCCAGGCTGGACAGCCCCAACTCTGTCAGCCTGTCCTCTGATCATCTTCATGGCCCTCTGGATCTGCTCCATCAATTCTTATGTCCCTCTTGTGCAAGGGGACACCAGAACTGGATGCACTGCGAAGAGAGCAGAATAGAGGAGGGGAATCAAGTCACCTGTGCTGCTGGTCATGCTTCCTTTGATGCAGCGCAGGATACAATCAGCCTTCTGGGCAACTAGCACACGTTGCTGGTTCAGGTTGAGTTCTTACTCAAACTTTATCCGAATATCAGTGGGAAAAAGAGTGTCCAGAAGAGCAAACACAAAGTTTCAGCAAGCTTTTCAAGGCTTCCCAAAAATAAAATAGTTGCCTAGGAATCAAGTGGAGTCAAAGTACACAAATTGCAGTCCTTTTATAAACTGAAAAATTGACTCCTTGAGTAACATTAAATACTGGTGGATGTTTTCTACTGTAACTTAAAGATAGTCTTGACAGAGCTTTAAACTGTTCAGATGATACCAAGTATGTTTCAGTCAAAAAGCTGGTTGTTAAAGGAAACAAACTGAGAGATGGAACTGTTTTTTTCAGTACAGTTCTGTAGATTGTCGTGTTGACTTAAACATGTTCTGTATTTAGGCAGCACGCAGCACTTTCAGGTGAATGTTTCCAGGCCTTCAGTTCTGCTGCATTTGAATGCAGAAAAGTTGAGCTATTTCCTCCCTACAGCATTGAGGTCAATGATCGGCGTGTCTACCCTGCTGAGAGAGCAAGTGTTCTCAAGGCTAAAGAAATGAGTACTTTGGAAAGCAATAAAATCACGTTCAAATTCCCTGATTTATCAAGCATGGGGATATACACTGCTACTGCTGCCTGAATTCCTATAATGGCCACTTTTTCAACTTCTTAGGATAGCACATCTCAGGTTTCCTTTATGCACCCAAGAACTGGAGCACAAATGTGCCTCTTGCTGGCCTGCCCATCCTGAACCATGGTGGCACCCAGCCCCAGCAATGGGGTTAACTCTGCTCTTCTTATGTTCTGCATCCAGAACTTTGCCAGGATTCCTCTTAAGCCAAAAAAGGCCAAGAGGAGATTAAAAGCATTGTATGCTTATTTTATCTTCCCCTGAAATGGAGGCAGCTTGGAACTTGGGCTTTTCGGATGACCTTTCTCCAGCTACTTGAGTCCATTTGTCCATCTCTTGATTGAAAGTCTTGATTTGTTATCTTTCAATGTCAGCTATTTATGGAAATGTGTATCTGGTTAATAGATAATTTCAGTTAAATATTACTTCTACCGTAATATAAGTAGCATGGAAATAACTCTGAAGCAGTTCCAGAAATGGAGCTGCTTTGTAAGAAGACTCTTGTCTTCTTTCTGTTAGTGCCTCCCAGCTTTGGGATTGACTGGGAATTTGCTCAAAATTTTATTGCCATTGCTGGACCTCTACCTAGCAAGTTAATAAATAGATTGCATCTGCAGGACCAAGCCCTACCTGAAGAAGATCAATGCCCTGCTGTATCTGAAGCCCATGGTGACCTGTGCCAACAAGGTCTTGCAGCTCCTGAGCTGCCCCAGTACTTCTCCCACCTTCGTGAGGTTGGGGTGACACATTACAAAGTCTTCCTGCCGTGGGCATGCATTCTTCCAACAGGAGATGCCAGGAAACCAGATGAAGGTCAAGTGCAGTGTTACCAGGAACTGCTCAGGACCCTGGTTGCTGCGGATCTCAGGCCAGTGGTAGTTCTACATCACCAGTGTGTCCCTGGAGCTGTGGCTGCACAGGCCATGGGTGGGAAAGCCACTGCTTTCGCTGATCTTTTTCTGGAGTACGCAGAGTTCTCCTTCAGTGCGTTTGGGGACCTGGTCAATATGTGGCTTACCTTCAGCGACCTGCCAGCAGTCCTTAAGAGCCTGCCCTATGATGACCCCCAGCAACAAGCCCAGGCCCTAGCTACTGCCCATGAAAGAGCTTACACTGCCTACCACAAGAAATACTCACTGGCAGGTAAGGAGGGTGGGGAGAGAGAGTTTCTGGTGTGACTTTCACAAGTATTTTGTGAGAGACAGCTGCTGGGTGCAATATGTGAGTATGCTGTCAGTGCGCTCAGAATTGCACAGAAATGCTTGAGTATAGGATTCCTTCAAATCCCTTGTTTTGATAATTGTTCTATAATTTACTGATGATCATGGTTTACATGAGATGGTAGCCAAAGTAGCTGTGTATATGTGCATAGTTAACCTTTTAATCATCAGGACAGTATTAAAGAGCCTCTACGTTCTGGCTCACAGAGGAAAAACAAAAAATTTCCTGAAATGTACCTTCCAACTATAGAGGAACAAGGCACAAGAAGTGTCTTGAGAGATACTGTGAGGAAGTCTGCGATGTCCTTTGTTTGAATTCCCTTATTGCAGACAGTAGGGTTTTAAAATAACTAAAACCCTGTGCTGTGTTAAACAGACCAAGAGAATTTCATAGAATCATAGAATGGTAAGGTTGGAAGGGACCTCAAGGATCATCTGGTTCCAACCCCCTGCCATAGGCAGGGACACCTCCCACTAGGACAGGTTACTCAAGGCCTCATCCAATGTCTTCTTTGAGTACCTGGGAATTTCTAAGCAGCTGTCCCCTTGGGTCTACCCTCTTTGGGCTTGGAGTGTTCCTGTCCCTAGAAGAACCAGTAGGGCTGACTGAGTCATTGTAATTTTTAATTCTTCCCAATTAATCAATTATTTTTTAATTCTTGCATTTGTCAGGAATACTTTGCCCTGCTTCCCTCATGCATCATCTGTTCCCCACAAGTTTGCAACATCTAGCACAGGGTGGATTTTAAAAAAACCCTACTATAGAACCACCACAAAATCATGAAAATTAAAGATGCTACTTATAAGTGTGCATGGAGTGGAAAGGCACCCACGGGACAGCTGCACTGAGCTACACCTTCCTGCAAGCAGCAGCACTACGACTACCTGAAAGGAGGTTGTCCTGAGGCTGGTGTTGGTCTGTTCTCCTAAGTAATGACAGGATGAGAGAAAATGGGCTTAAGTTGTGCCAGGGGAGGTTTAGATTGGAAGTTAAGGAAAACTTTGCTGAGAGAATGGTGAGGCATGCCCATGGAGGTGGTGGAGTCACCATCCCTGGAGATCTTCAAGAAGGGTGTAGATGTGGGACTTCAGCGTATAGTTTAGTGGTCATGGTAGTTGGATTATGGTTGGACTTGATGATCTTTAGGGTCTTTTCCAAATGTAATGATTCTACAAGAGCTGTCATGATTAGACAAGATGTATTAAACTCTACATTTAAAATTCTACCTTCTTCAGCTGTGTTGAAATCGTAGTGGACATTCTGAAATCAGATACCTAGGGCACTGTCTCATGTTCCACATCTTCAAAAAAATTTCAAATTGATTTAAAACAAAACCTGCAATGAACCATAATTTTTTATTTATTCGTAACATATTGCTAATAGCCTCATTTTGTTTTTTAAGGTGGAAGGTTGTCCATTGCTTTAGGAGTGGGTCACATTTTGGATCATGCTTCCTCAGAATTGCTTTCAGTTTCTCTTCAGGTAACACCATCATGGAAATTATTTCCAAAATTACATAAATTTTAGTAAATTTAACTTGATTTCTATGTACAGTATCAAGTGACCTACTGCAGGTTATATTAAAATTTTAGCAAATTGACTAATCAGCCACTTTGGTAAATTGTACTTATTTGATTAGTTTGATTATGTGAAACTCACTGATTTTTAAAAGTCGTTTCAACATCCTTTTTTGGCTTCTTGATTAAGAGAGATGGATACATTTGCTCTCATAATTGTCTGTTTCAGCAGTTTATATACTCAAATGACAAGGTGTCTGCAAAAAGAGTTCCCACTGTCATTTTCTTTGCCAGTCAACTTAATGTGTCATCAAAGAAATAGATACTTCATTTCAAATAACTACTGTTTAAAGAAATCTACTTATTACAATAAACCAGATTGAGCTGCAATAAAAATTGTCTAGGTGGCACAGTATGAGGAAAACATAATCACTACAAAGATCATAGAATCAAAGAATGGTAGGGGTTGGAAGTGACCTCTGGAGATCATCCAGCTCAAACCTTCTGCCAAAGCAGGATCACCTTGGGCAGGTCACACAGGAACACATCCAGACAGGTCTTGAAATGCTTCAGAGAAGAAGATTTCATAGCCCCTGTTGGCAGCCTGTTCCAGTGCTCCATCACCCCTACAGTAAAGAAGTTTTTCCTCATGTTGAGGTTAAACTTACTGTATTCTGGTTTTTACTCATTGCTCCTTGTCCTATCACTGGACACCACTGAAAAGAGTCTGACCCTTTCTTGACACTCACCCTTCAGAAATTTGTAAACATTAACGAGATTTCTTTTCCAGACTAAACAGCTGCCAGGTCTCTCACCCTTTCCTCATGAGACAGGCATTCCAGTCCCTTAGTCATCCTCATAGCCTTCTGTTGGATACATCTCTGATAAATCCTTTCTGTGAAGACCAAAATCTCTATTAGTAGTTGTCTTCACCTAGAGGATGTTCATACAGGATATAGTGAACAAACAACAGTGCAGGTTTTTTTTGCTTGGCTTCACAAAGCTTCACACTTTAGCAAGAGGGTAAGCAATGTTTAAGACATGACATCTCAAAGTGTGATTTTTGAGGAGAAGAATGTTGTTACATAAAATGAGGTGACTGAACTTGAAAAAAACTTTGGACTGAAAAATAAACTGAAAGCTTATCAATGTTTTCAGCTGGTTTAATAAAACAGTATTATCTGTTCCTTCAATCTTAATGATTCCAGTGGGTTGTACTCTGGAATGATTAGAGGTTTCTGAAGTGGACTTTCTCCAAAGGGTAATTGATGAGGCCAATGTGAATCACAGAGTTACAAAGGTTTCTCTTGCCTGATTAATCCTAGGCAGTCTTACTAATTAAAAAATCAACTGTAAATCATTAATTCATAAAACAGTAATAGAATTTTATTTAGCTGTTTGAATTTTACTTTGTTTATAAGCGGAGATACAAAATGGGTTTTCCAATGCAGTTTGTATCTTCCCGTTCCAATTTGTACTCATTAAATTATCCAGGGCTACCACATAGCTGTATGGCTTCTTACTCCAGCAATGTGTTGTTATCAAACATTTCATAATTGTATGTATTTCTAATATAATACCTCCAAAAAAGAGAGGACATTTTACTCCAGGATGATTCTTTTAATTTTCTTGTTTCCAGGATTCAGTAGACTTTCTGTCTCTCAGCCTCCAGTACTATTGTGGAAGTGAAACAGACTTCTACAAGAAGTTGAGCGAATTCCAGGTAATATTATGCACAGTGTTAACATTTTTAGCAGCAGACCACAGACCATAAATAGAAGGAGAATTTCATGTTGCTTGATGCATGTCTAAAACAGTTCTGATTTGCTGTGAGAGCTCAGACAGCAGCCAAGTTAGGAAACAGCTGGTACTGCTCATTTCTCTGTTGTTATTCTTACTTAAAAACAGGTGCCTGAAAGTGCTGGAAAGGATCATCTTGGTCAGTGCTCATCATTGATGTGTTAACAACTAGAATGGCTTCATTCTTTTGTCCAGGAATGAAAAACCTCTTTCACATCTTAAGTTGTTTATAAACTGTTAGGCTAATACCTTTACATTAAAAAAAAAAAAAGAAAAACAAAAAAAGACACTTTTATTCTAGCATGTGTTCTGCAGTGGTACTACCAAGCTTCACAATTTTTATCAATAGAGGAAGTGCTAGAAATGTTTATGAGGATGAGTTTGTGCAAGGATTAGATCCCATGGCAGTGCAATGTCAGTGGTATCACAGGCTGGTACCTGGTTTTAAACCTCTGATAGTGAACTGCATTCTTAAAAATGTAAGAGTCACCCAGCAACTGAGTCACAGAATAAAACACTACCCATGTGACTCCTTCTCTTGAGGATCCCAGCATGCTGCAGTTACTATAAAAAGCTGGAGTGGGCCAAACATTTATGGCAACAAATTCTTAGCAAGTAAACTTTCAAAACAGGCCCTAGTTCCTTTCCAGTGAGAAGTCTGAAAGTTCTGGGCTTTTTGCTTTGATTTGCTTTGGGCTTATTCTTATCAGAGAAAAGGAGTGGGTGATATTTCATGGTTACTCTACAGATCTATGAATTTAACTTTGAAGAACTTTATCACCACTCCTCTAGGTATTTCTGTTCTGTGTTAAAAACAGCAAATGCCAAGAGCATGTTTTTGCTATCTGTCTGGTGTTTCTTTTCATAGAAGTTTCTGGTTTTGCAGAACACCTGGAAAGACATAAAGATCTTGATTTTCAGTCTAAAGTTCCTTGATTGTGATTCCATGGAAGAGAATCCTTCCATACCAGTAGCTGCCATTTTCACTGGTGAGTGACATATGCCAAGAAAAGGAGAGGTTTTTAGCTGTCCTCTGTATGGCAAATTATATGGGAAATTCAAAATCATCCAGAGCGCTGATACCAGTTGAAATAACTTTATGACTTCTTTATTAGCCTTCTTGGAAGTTTAAGGGTAAATGGTGAGTGTGAAGGGAGAGGAAGCAGGAAATCATCCTCCAAGCTTTTCGTCATTTACAGTGGACTCAAGTTGTGCCAGAAGAGGTTTAAGCTGGAGGTTAGGAAAAATCTTTTCACCAAAAGGGTTGCCAAGCTTTGTAACAGGCTGCTGAGGGAAGTGATAGTCACCATCTTTGGAGGGATTAAAAGACATGTATGTGTGGTTTAGTGGTGGATTTCACTGTGCTATAAATGGTTGGAATATATCCTAAAGATATTTCCAGTCTAAATGATTCTGTCATTATTTTTTTAACATGAAATTGTCAGTCTCTAATGAAAACCCAACATATTTGATCAGAGAAAAGTGGTTGATAGTTAAGAAAAGCACCATGTTTCTAAAAGGTGAAATGGTATGTCCAAGTATTGTCATGCAGTGCATGACATCTGAGTTGTGACTAAGCCCATCACCTACCGTTTGTTTATTTCCAGCTATTAATAAAGACAAGACACGAATGATTGGGTATGATGTTAATGAGTTATTGGACTTCTCATCTCGCATTTTAAGGTACAGTTTTGTCCCTTAAATCAGATACTGCAGTAAAATAATGTCCTCTAGACCCTTGTGTGCAGGCAGACCCAAGGCATTACTTTAATGGTAAAGTCTGCCGTTAGCTGCTGAAAGAGATGGAAAGAAATGTCTTTTTGCTGAGCCAAATTTCTTGCTGTTACACACAATCCTCTATCACACTGCTACAGATGATGTGATCTTTCACAGGTGAGAGTTCTTCCACTCTCATCCTTGATTACCCAGATTGCACCTTCAAGCCAGTAGTAAAAAGTACTTTTCTAAGGCTTCTGTTCTTTTCAAGAACAAAACTGTTTAAAATTAAAATGAACTTTCCTAGGAGAGGAGGCAGTGGATGTCATTGTGCAGGGAGATGCTAAGCATTACAGAAGCAAGTTGATTTGGTTTAGTTTATGCCATGGAAACTCATGAGAGCAGTTGTATCATGAAAATGCTACAGGCTGTAAGGATTGCATCTGCACCTTCGCTCTAGCTGTAATGATTTATGAGGATCTACCTGCAAAGAAATACATTAGATGTATAGCTCTTGAGATGCTCTGCAGTTAGCTTGTTGCAGTCCACCTTCATCTGCTGGCTGGATGACCAGGTGACAAAGACACTATACCTCAGCTGAATAGAAAGCAAGTAGTTATTTTATCATTTTTGTTTGCAAGTTCTGTGGCACTGACATCCATCTCAGAGATTTTAACTTCCCTGTATTCTATTTCCAGCAAAGCAAATACTCTGCAGGAGGACCAAGATACTGTTCCCATCTCCCGCTCCTCCTATCAAACAGTTTGGGAAATGTTTGCTAAAGAGACTGAACTGGAGAGAGATTCTTTTCTGCAGGACGTTTTCCCAAGTGGTTTCCTCTGGGGCACATCCACAGGTGCCTTTAACATTGAAGGAGCTTGGGCAGAGGATGGGAAAGGAGAGAGCATTTGGGATCAGTTTGGGCATGCAGGTCATGTCTACATGAACCAAACAGCAGATGTGGCTTGTGACAGCTACTATAAAACCAGCTATGATGTTTACCTGCTTAGGGGTCTACATCCCCAGCTCTACAAATTTTCTTTATCCTGGCCTAGAATTCTCCCTGCTGGCACCACCGAGACCGTCAACTCCAAGGGTGTTGATTATTACAACCAATTAATTAAACGTTTGCTAGACTCTAACATTGAACCCATGGTGACTCTATTCCACTGGGACCTTCCACAAGCTCTCCAGGTTCTTGGTGGCTGGCAGAATGACAGTATCATAGATGCTTTTGTAAATTATGCAGACTTCTGCTTCGCCACTTTTGGGGATAGTGTCAAGTTCTGGGTTACTTTCCATGAGCCTTGGGTTATCAGCTACGCTGGCTATGGCACTGGAGAGCATCCACCAGGAATCACGGACCCAGGAGTAGCATCTTACAAGGTAGGAACACGGAAATACCTAGGATCCTGCAGCTACCATTGCATTGCTTTCTTCTGATGGGTTCTGTGTTTAATCTGTGGTAAACTCAATGTGGCCTCTGGGGCAGCGATTTGCTTATTTGATTTATGATAGTTGCTAAAAAAATGTGTTATCTGATGGTCTTGATCTTACTGCTCTGTTCTGGTGTCGATGGGTAGCCAGGTGGTTCTGCTTATTTCAAACCTGCTGTGCTGTAGCTATGATTATCTGTTTTGTTGAGGTTTTTCCTTTGTGCCTGAGACCACATTCTCACGTGACAGTAATCTCTTGTGCAAAGCAGTGTGATGTACTTCTCTGTTTTCTGCTCCCAGGTGGCTCACACAATTCTCAAGGCTCATGCTGAGGTCTGGCACCTGTACAATGACAAGTACCGGTCTCAGCAACAGGGGAAGGTGGGGCTAGTGTTGAACTCTGATTGGGCTGAACCCAAGACTCCAACCAGCTCTGAAGACGTGATGGCCTCTGAGAGGTACCTGCAGTTCATGCTTGGCTGGTTTGCTCACCCTATATTTGTTAATGGCGATTACCCAGATATCCTGAAGGCTCAGATCCAGGAAACAAACCAGCAGTGCTCCACAACAGTTGCACAGCTGCCTCTGTTTACAGAAGAGGAGAAGTCCTGGGTAAATGGGACCGCAGACTTTTTTGGTCTTTCCCATTACACTTCCCGCCTGGTCAGTGCTGTGACTGATGGGACCTGCACTGCAAGGTACGAGAACATTGGGCGCTTCTCCGTACATGTAGATCCTTCTTGGCCGCAAGCTGCCTCTTCTTGGATCCATGTGGTCCCTTGGGGATTAAGACGCCTGCTGAAGTTTGTGTCCCAGGAATACACAGGGACAAAGATCCCAATTTACATAGCAGGAAATGGTGTGCCGACTGAAGATACAGGGGATCTGATTAATGACACTCTGCGGGTTAATTATTTCCATCGGTACATCAATGAGGCTCTGAAAGGTATGGAGAAATGCTAGCTTTTAATTTTTTTAATAATAGCAACTAGTTATTCTAGCACTTTCATAGTGGTTAACTCTGAAACATCAGCATTTGCCTGATGCTATGAGGTTGGCTACCTGTTTTGTATATAGTGTGACCTCATATACTTCATACTCTCTGGTGAGGAGGGTGATGGAATGCTGGAACAGGTTGTCCAGGGAGGTAGTTGAGGCCACATCCCTGGAGATACTCAAGGTGAAGCTACTTAGTTTTAAAAAGAGGAAGTTGAGGGGAAACCTCATTGCTGTTTACAGCTACCCAAAAGGATGTCATGAAGAGGTCGGTGCTGGTCTTGTCTCAGAGGTAATTAGTGGTAGAACAAGAAAGAATGGCCTCAAGCTGCAACTGGGTATGTTTAGACTAGATATTAGGAAAAAAATTTTCACAACAAGAGTGGTCAGGCACTGGAATGGGCTGCCCACGGAGATAGTTGAGTCACCAACCCTGGATGTGTTTAAGTCATTTGGATGTGCTGCTTGAGGATATGGTTTAGGGTGAACCTTGTAGAGTAGGGATATAGGTTGGACTTGGTGATTCTGAGGGTCTTTTCCAACCTGAATGTTTCTGTGATTCTGTGACAAGGCTCTGGGCAACCTGATCTAGTTGAAGGTGTCTCTGCTTACTGCAGAGGAGGTCGGGCTAGATGACCTTTGGAGATCCCTTCCAAGTCAGACGATTCTATGAATTGTTTGTTTTGTTGTTTGGATTTTTTTTGCCTAGAAGATGATTTGTAGATGTTTGAGTTATCACAGTTCTCCTCAGATGTGTTGCTTATGTTGTGCTGTGCTGTGTTCAGAAAATGTGCAAACGAGTAAGCGTGTCGTCTTCTGTTTCGGTGACAGCTGTAAAACAAGATAAAGTTGATGTTCGGTCATACATTGCTCGATCCCTGGTTGATGGCTTCGAAGGCCCAGTGGGATACAGACTAAAATTTGGGCTGCATCATGTGAATTTTGAAGACAGCAACAGACCAAGGACTCCCAAGGCATCTGCTTATTTCTATTCCAGTGTTATTGAAAACAATGGTTTCCCATCCGAAGTCATGAACAGATTTTCTACACCAGTGGCGTTTCACCAACCTACACCATCAAAGTTGCCACATTTGCCTGCATCAGAAGTTCCCTCCAAGTCAAAGGTTGTATGGGAGAAGTTTTCATCTCAAACAAACTTTGAAAGGGACATGTACTTCTATGGGACGTTCCCAGAGGACTTTACATGGGGTGTGTCTTCCTCTGCCTACCAGATAGAGGGAGGTTGGGATGCTGATGGCAAAGGACCCAGCATTTGGGATAACTTCACTCATGTCTCAGGGAATATAAATAATGATGATACTGGAGATACAGCTTGTGATAGCTACAACAAGGTAGAGGAAGATATTTACCTGCTGAGAGCCTTAGGAGTGAAGAACTATCGTTTCTCCCTGTCCTGGCCTCGGATTTTCCCCAATGGAAGGAACAGCTCAGTAAACAGCCATGGAGTTGACTACTATAACCGTCTCATTGATGGACTGGTTGCCAACAATATTGCTCCAATAGTCACTCTCTACCACTGGGACCTGCCACAAGCTCTCCAGGACGCTGGTGGCTGGGAAAACAGTGAGCTGATCGACCTGTTTGATAGTTTTGCTGACTTCTGTTTCCAGACCTTTGGAGACAGGGTGAAGTTCTGGATCACATTCAATGAACCCCAAGTCATTGCCTGGGTTAGCTATGGCACTGGAGAATTTCCACCCAACATCAAAGACCCTGGCAGTTCTCCTTACAGGGTTGCCCACATCTTACTTAAAGCTCATGCCAGGGTCTACCACACATATGATGACAAATACAGAGCAAGTCAGGGAGGGGTCATCGCTCTGTGTCCCAACATTGACTGGGTTGAGCCACAGACACCAAGTGACCCCAGGGACATAGAAGCTGCAGACAGGTACATGCAGTTTTTGGTGGGGTGGTTTACACACCCGATTTTCAAAAATGGGGACTACCCTGATGTCATGAAGTGGAAAGTTGGCAACAGGAGTGAGCTCCAGAACTTGCCATCGTCTCGCCTGCCAATTTTCACAGCAGAGGAGCGTGAATACATCAGGGGCACAGCAGATGTTTTCTGCTTCAACACCTACACCTCCAAGATTGTAACCCATGCAACAACCCGGTTGAGTCCCTTCTCTTATGAGTATGATCAGGAAGTTGTAACAGAAGTTGACAGCTCCTGGCCTTCCTCAGCTCTGTCAAACCACCGCGCTGTGGCCTGGGGGATGCGGAGGGTGCTGAACTGGATCAAAGAAGAATATGGAAACCCCCCAATATATGTAATTGAAAATGGGGTGGGGCTAAAGACCACATCAGAGGTTGACGACAACAGCAGGATATTTTACTACAAAACATACATAGATGAAGCTTTAAAAGGTACCAATATTTGCTTTTGTTCTCTTGGTGTTGTGTGTCTCCTTTTGAGGTTTCTGCTTACTTTATTTCTCTGAAGAGAAGTTTTTAAAAGTGGTTGATACCAGTCTTTAAATATTCTGAACACAATATAAGTGTGGTATTTCTTTTTGTGATCTGCCCTGTTTGCACTTTGTATCCTCCAGCTCTGAAGAGTCTTTTGATCTTAGTTGACCAGTGGCAGCTTTATGAAGCTAGAAATGTCTTAACTGCTTGCATGTGAATGTCTTGTGGCTCATTTAATGTGTGATTCTATCACTGATGATGCTCTTCATTTGTTCTTGGTCTTTCAGCTTACAATTTGGATGGTGTTAATCTGAAAGGCTACAATGCATGGTCTCTTATGGATAGCTTTGAATGGCTGAATGGTTATGAGCCAAGATTTGGGTTGCACCAGGTTGATTTTAACAATCCCAACAGGCCAAGAACCCCAAAGCGCTCTGCTGTGTACTATGCAGAGATCATCCACAATAATGGTATCCCACTGCCAGAAGAAGATGAATTCTTATATGGAGAGTTTCCAAAGAACTTTGTGTGGAGTGTGGCAACTGCAGCATATCAGGTTAGGAAACAGATGGATTCCTAAAGTATCTGCAAACAGTTCACTGGTTTTGGATATGACAGCTACAGCTTTTGTAACATTTAAGTTTTACTGCAATTGAGGGTTAGTGTAACATCTGCCATAAAAGGGAGTAACTTGGAGATGTTTAAAGCCATGGTTGTACTACAGGGACTGTGACTGCATCGTAGGCTTCACAAGAGCCAGCCAACTCAGAGCAGCAGGTGAACTGAAACAACACCTGTGCTCTGTGACTTAGTGCTTTGCTTGTACCTCTTACCTTGAGGCCCAAGAGGTCTTACTTGTTGAGTGCAGCCAAAGCATTGCTGTTAGTAGTCTTAAGCTGTTAAGCCAAAAGATCATGTAGTGTCACAAAGACTAACAGGCTGAATTCTTTGCTGGGCCAAGACCTAAATGTTTGGGCTACTAACAATTCCACCCTCTCATCTTCAATTACAGATTGAGGGAGGTTGGAGAGCAGATGGGAAAGGACTTAGCATTTGGGACAAATATGCTCACACTCCCTTGAAGATCAGCAATGATGACAATGGAGATGTAGCTTGTGACAGCTACCACAAGATTGAAGAGGATGTGGAAATGCTGAAAAGCCTGAAGGTGTCTCACTATCGCTTTTCAATCTCCTGGTCCCGCATTCTCCCAGATGGGACCATCAGTCACATCAATGAAAAGGGCCTGAACTACTATGAAAGGCTTGTTGATGCTCTTCTGGCAGCTAACATTATGCCTCAGGTAACAAAAAGCGGTGACTTTCAGGTAACTGAAAAACAGCGGAAGTCAAGTCTGATGCTCAGAGCTCCTGTATGTGTTTCCATGCATGCCCTTCCTCAGAGAAACAGTTTTTCATTGTATTCTGCAAGAAAACATGTTCTTTGTGCAAACAAATGAACAGGGATCATATTGATAAGTTAGACATAACTGCCTAGAAGGATCTGAATTATCTGAAGGGGGCCTACAGGAAGGCTGGGGAAGGATTATTTACAAGGTCCTGCAACGACAGGACAAGGGGCAATGGGTTTAAACTGGCAGAGGGGAGATTTAGACTAGATGTTAGGAGGAAACTCTTTACAGTGAGGGTGGTGAGACACTGGAATGGGTTGCCCAGGGAGGTTGTGGCTGCTCCCTCCCTGGAGGTGTTCAAGGCCAGATTGGATGAGGCCTTGAGTAACCTGTACTAGTGGGAGGTGTCCCTGCCTATGGCAGGGGGTTGGAAGTAGACCTTGAGGTCCCTTCCAACCTTACCATTCTATGGTTCTATGATCCCAGTAACCTTACTGTTGGCTGTTCCAAATTACCTTCTCTTCCCTCATGTGTTTGAGACTGGATCTTTCCAGAGGCTGAGGTGAGGCTAACCAACCTGTAGTTCTCAGGATCTTCCTTCTTCCCCTTCTTGAAGTGTAGCATTTATTCTTTTCCAAGAAGTTAGGAAGGTCCACTGATCAGTATGGCTTGTCACATATAATGGACAGTGAGCTCAGCACTGCATCAGTCAGCTCTTTCAGCACTCTTGAATGAATCTGACCTGTTGCCACAGTCTAGGATGTATGTAGCTTTTTTTCCACTTCTGTCTGATTTTTCCATTGTTGGCTGTTCCTGTTCTTCCCCAGTGATGCTGGTACACTGGAGAGTGCCCTTGGCTGCACCAAGTGCTGTGTACCTGTCTATGTAACAGCCCCACACAACATTGCAGGCTTGGGGCAGAGTGGCTGGAAAGCTGCCTGGCAGAAAAGGACCTGGGGGTGTTGGTTGACAGCTGACCAAACCAGTAGTGTGCTCAGATGGCCAAGAAGGTCAACAGCATCCTGACCATATCAGAACTGGGCAGCAGGTCCAGGGAAGCGATTGTCTTCCTGTACTCAGCACTGGTGAGATGGTACCTTCAGTACTGTGTTGGGTTTTTGAGCCTGTGACTACAAGGAGGATGAAGTGCTGGAGTGTGTTTGTTCTGTTGACTGTTTCACTGAAAGTCAGTGCAGGTGCAGCAGTTCTTCACTGTTGAGTTCTTGCTATCACAAGGTTGTGGTGGATTTTGGTAAAAGCTTCATCTTCACCCTCAGGCAGTCACTAGAGTTCAGGCCATGGTTTGAGAACAGTAGCTGCTGATCAAAGCATGGTTTGCGCTCACAAGGCGGGGCTGGGTTACTGTCCTCATTTCCAGAAGGAGTGACTGCCTGAGTCTCTCTTGCTCTTTCCCCACAGGTAACTCTCTATCACTGGGACCTCCCACAGGCCCTGCAGAACGTTGGTGGGTGGGAAAATGACACTATAGTTCAGAGGTTTAAGGAATATGCTGAGCTGCTTTTCCAGAGGCTGGGAGATAAAGTGAAGTTCTGGATAACCCTCAATGAACCCTACAACACTGCGTATCTTGGCTATGGCGTTGGTACAGCTGCTCCAGGTAGGGCTGCTGGGCATAAGCTTGGAGTGGCATAAGCTTGGAGTCTTCCCAGCACTATTGCACAACTGTGTTACACTGCAGCAGAGTAGAGGAAAGGGGAGCAAGAAGTGTGGTTGAGATAAATGGGGTTTGGACTGCTGTGGTGAACACATCCTTCTTTCACTTCGCATGTCCCCTCCAAGACCCATCCTTCTCCTTCCACCCATCCTGTGCAGCCTCTGGATTACATGTGCTGTCTGGAGCAAACCCTGTTGCCAGACCAGCTCCAGGAACTGTGGAGAAGAGTTAGGGCTGGAGGGGGCCCAGTTCAGCTATAGGGTAGAAGAAGAAGTGGAGGGAAGGGGAGGGATGGGAGCTGGCCTGAACACAAGCTTTCTGCTTACCATGCTGGTCCCAGCAGCTTGTTGCTGGGCCTGGCAGCCCTGCATTGACAGAGCTGAGCCAGCCCTTATCACACCACAGGGGGAGGAGAAGAGAGCGGTATGGGGTCCCACACAGCCTGCCCGTGGCAGCTGTGCCTTCAACTGTCTTTGCAGTTTCCAGCTGTCTCTGTGATCTCAGCCCAGGGCACCAGCTGCTGCACGTTTTGTTTATTTACCAGCAGGCAGATGGGGGTGTCCTGGGCATTGTGTTAACCTGTGAAGCAGTTGTGAGAAAGCCAGGAACTGCTGCTCCACTGCCTGTGCTGTCCCTGTCCCTGCAGGTGTCTCCATTCGCCCAGGCCGAGCCCCCTACGTGGTGGGGCACAACTTGATAAAGGCCCACGCGGAAGCCTGGCACCTCTACAATGAGACCTACCGGGCAAAACAAGGAGGACTGATCTCCATCACCATCAGCTCTGACTGGGCAGAACCAAGGAACCCACACAAACAGGAGGACATTGATGCTGCCAAACAGTACTTGCAGGTACATAGACACCTGGTCACAGCTCTCCCTACTGCTCCTGGGTTTGTTCATGATGGTACCCTCTCTCTGGGTGCTGCAGATGCTCAGAATCCAGGTCAGCAGCTCACCGAAAGAAAAGGATGAGCCAGAGGCATCACTCACTGCAAGGAAATAGTTCAACCCTTTTTTGAGGGCTGATGAAACGTCCAACAGAAACAAAACAAAATATGTCTGCAGTGACAAAAGCTTAGTAAATATACTGCCATTATATGGGGCATCCCTGGGTAGCTCTGCATGCCGGTTCACTATTAATTTAGGTACTACCTATAAAGCAGCAACAACTAAGGAGAAATGGTTAAAACCTGTGTTTTGACATGTAATTGATCTTCTGCCTTATTTCCTGGCTTAGTTTCTTTTAGGCTGGTTTGCTCATCCCATTTTCAAAAATGGTGATTATAACGAGCTGATGAAAACAAGGATTCGGGAACGCAGCCTGGCACAGGGTCTGAGCCAGTCCCGGTAAGAGCCCAGGCACATACCTGCCTGCATTTTCCTTGCTGTGCTGAAGCCTGCTGTTCTGATGGGAGTGAGAAACTTCACTGATTCTGTTGCAGTGCTACTCTAAAATCCTGCTGTATCCTCTCGGAAAACTTATGCTGTACATTTTCCTTGTTCCCTGCCTTTACCTCTCTTGCAAATTAAATTCACTGACACAAGTTATCTTTGGGGTAGTAAGTTGGCAGCTCAGGGGGTGGCACAGGGAATGCTCTGCATTAGACAGTGTTTTTTACCTGACAGCCATGGTGAAGGTGTTCTGTTTTTTTCTTAAAAACTATACACTCAACTTGTGCACTGAGAACTCACTGCTCTCCCCGAATTATATTTGTTTTCTCTTTCCATGAATTATTTTTAACAATGCTGTGCTAGCGGTGCTCCATCAACATTTCTTTTCCTTTTCTCTCCTCTGTAGGCACGTGTTCAGTAAAGCATTTTTCTTCCCTCTTTGATAGCAGTTTCCTGGGGTGTGTTAGATCTGGGGCTCTACCTCATCACGTCTTTCTACAAATGTGGGAGGTCACTTGTTTTGAAATGTGGGGGCTGGCAAGGAGTTGGTGTGTGCTCTGCAGCAAAGGCAGGGCTCTCCAAGATTCCAGATGTATTTTTATATGTGCCTAAGTCACTTGGGGTGCTTAGGCACTTTTGGGCACATTATTTCTTCTCTGGCAGTTGCTGCTGTTAACAAGAGAGCAAAGCCACCTGTGTTGCTTTATGAGGTAACGTGCCCAAGCATCTCAGTCTGGGAGAAGTCTTGTCCTCAACCTAAGGCTGCAAACTCAAACATCACCAAACTGCCCAGAGCACTGGCTGTCTTTTCAGTATGGCTGACCTAGGGACCTCATTCCCAGGAGAATTTTCTTCCTCTTCTGGATGGAAGAGAGCTGAAACCTTGCTGCTTCTTCTAGGATGCCCTGGCTGACCCCTGGTTCTGATTTTCACTCTGTCTAGGCTGTGTAGGGCTACAGATCCAGAAGGGGTTGTTCTTCTCTAAGAAGTCCTCCCTTTTGAAGGGAACCAAGGTTTTGGGGTTTAATAGTAGAGTCCACACACAGAGATTAGCTCCCAGTTTCTCCTGGATATCTCCTTGCTCCTCCAGAAGGATCATGGTACCTCCTCTTGTGCTTGTGGTGCTGGTACTAGGTACTACACATGGAGTGTGTTCAAAGTGTGAATTTCAGGAAGAAAGCTCCCAAGTTCTTATTGTTTCCTGTGTAGAAGGCACAGTTTCAGACAGTACTGTATTAGCTGCTGCCACGACCTACCCAATGCCACTACTGGCACACAGAAGAGCTCCTCTTGTAGCAGATGCCTGCTTCCCTACTGCTGTGAAGCACATCTTAGCTCAGATGGCTGACTGCACCTTCACTGTGTCCAAGCAGGAGTAGTGTTTTGAGAGGAGCTCATGAGAGCTCCCCTGATCAGGGACAGGACTCCCTGGATATCTCTGGCTGGGCACCACTTCCCACTTCCTTCAGTCAAAGCTAGTCATGCTTTTTGCAGGATGGTGGGCCAAGACAGGTCACTTGTGAACACTAGCTCTGGGTCTCCATAGGGGTGTAGTGGGCACATGACAACCACAATGATTGTCTCTAGTTCCTTCCAATGCATTCCTGACTGGTGATGCACTGGTTCTTGTCTTACAAAGCACGATGATGGTCAAACTGTTTGTTTGACCACAGGTATGACCTCCTAGCTCTTAGGTGCCACTTTTTGGGTCAGTGAAAGGTCTGTTCTTGTCTTCAAGAACACTAGAGCAGGCAGCAGCAACTGCATGTTTTAGCAAAAGTTTAGTTTATACAACAGGACTGGAGTGGGGTAGAAGCGAAAGAAGGGGAGATCTTGAGAAGAGTTAGTTATATTTTGAGGGGTTTATGCTTTTCTCTGTTTTCTATTCCAGACTTCCAGAATTTACTGAAAGTGAAAAGCAAAGAATCAAAGGCACCTATGATTACTTTGGTCTAAATCATTATACTACAGTTTTAACATACAAGATAAACTACCCTGCTGGTATTCTGTCGTATGACTCTGACCGGTAAGAGGCGATTGTTAAGTTATTGGTCAAGCAAAATGCACACACCTGGAGCCAGCTGAGCAATGTAAATTGATAGCAAGTGGAGAGAGGAAACAGGCATTTTAAGCTGTTAGAACCTCTACTAAGGAAATTATCTCCAAATAGTGCCTGTAGTGCTGGTTTTCACACAAATGCAGCAACAGCTCTTTTTAAAAGAGCTGATGATAAATATGAATTTTTGAAACAGAACAAGGAAAATTTGAGGCTCTGCTAAAGGACGGGATCTGCTCTTGGGAGTCTCCCAGTGGTTTGGGGTCAGCTGTAAATACTCTATTAAAAAAAAACAAAAAAAAAACTAGCATGTTTCCTCTCCCAATCTAACAGTTACAATTGCTAGATTAACCTGTTTATGGATACTCATCCACTTGATGTCAAAGGTTCCCTCACCACACTGGATAATACAAGTTCAAAGCCTAAGTAGCTGAATTTCTTCATGGTTCAGTGTATGTAAGTATACATAAGTCAAGGTTTTTATTTAGATATCAATTTTTGAGGAAAAGGACCTTGGAGTCTGGGTTGATGAAAAGTTCAACATGCTCCTGCAGTGTGCACATGCAGCCCAGACAACAGCCGAGTNTGGTTCAGTGTATGTAAGTATACATAAGTCAAGGTTTTTATTTAGATATCAATTTTTGAGGAAAAGGACCTTGGAGTCTGGGTTGATGAAAAGTTCAACATGCNGAGAAGAGAAGGCTTTGAGGAGACCTGATAGTAGCCTTCCAGTATCTGAAGGGGGCCTACAGGAAGGCTGGGGAGGGACTATTTACAAGGTCTTGCAACGACAGGACAAGGGGCAATGGGTTTAAACTGGCAGAGGGGAGATGTAGACTGGATGTTAGGAGGAAGTTCTTTCCAGTGAGGGTGGTGAGGCACTGGAACAGGTTGCCCAGGGAGGTTGTGGATGCTCCCTCCCTGGAGGTGTTCAAGGCCAGGTTGGACGAGGCCTTGAGTAATCTGTACTAGTGGGAGGTGTCCCTGCCTATGGCAGGGGATTGGAACTAGATGATCCTTGAGGTCCCTTCCAACCTTACCATTCTATGATTCTACCCCAGCTTCAAAAGATAAGCAATAGAAGCTAACTAGTTTTTCTGATGATGTAATGGTAGGACCACCCAGGGAGGTGCACATAAGCTGGTTTCCTAACCATTTCCATAGAGAATATATGAAATTATTGAAACTTCCCTGTGCTGCTGCATCCCAGCCCCTGTG
Source organism: Eubucco bourcierii (assembly GCA_013396675.1). NCBI lineage: Eukaryota > Metazoa > Chordata > Aves > Piciformes > Ramphastidae > Eubucco > Eubucco bourcierii. The sequence goes on from VWZE01024859.1 coordinate 154,760, forward strand.
GCTTAGCCCCACAGAAAGGCACTGGGCTCAGTCTTGCATTCCCGTACATAGGTGTAAATAGCATTTTTTGTGTGCTCAAGCACTGCATTATGCATTGAACAGCAGATGTGATTTCAAAGCACAATGATTTAGAATTAACATCACATCCTCAGCCGAAGTTGATTTAAGCAGAATAGGATTATAAACAAAGTACAAAGATTTCTAGAGCAGCATAATTTCAGCTCACTGTGCTTTGGCCAGCTTGCCACAACATCATCTCTGGTTCAGTTTTCTGCAGAGCTGAGCACAGTGTTTCTCAGCCCTGCAGCAAGGAGGTGCCAGGCACTTGGGACCAGCCCCTTCACCAGTGTCCTTCTCTACAGGGGTGTGGCTTCAGTAACAGACCGCAGCTGGCTGGGCTCTGGTTCCCTATGGCTAAAGGTGACACCCTTTGGTTTCCGAAAGATCCTGAGGTGGATCAAGGAAGAGTACAACAACCCTCCCATTTATGTGACTGAAAATGGGATCTCGGAACGGGGAGCCACAGACCTCAATGATCCTTGGCGAATACATTACTATCGGAACTACATTAATGAAGCACTGAAAGGTAGGAGCTATTGTTTATATCAGATCATCCTGCTCTTCAGTGAGCAGCAGTGTCTCACCACACACTGGTGTGTACAAAGCAGGTCAGGAAGGGCTGAAAGACTACTGCCATCACACTTGCTAGTTACTCACATGGGTTTACTCTATCTGCTTCTGAGAGCCTTTGAATTTGGGAAATACTGCCCATGGATAGCACAACTTTGCAGGGAAAGGTCTTTGTTCAAGAGGAAAAGCTAACCTTGGGCTTAGGAGAATAACTGCAACTTCCTTGTATTGATGAATCTGGCAAGTGAAGGAAGGTACTACTTGATGAATAAGTGTTTTGGCATCTAGTTTGAATACTGCTGTGTCTGAAAACTGCATCTTTTAGAAAAACAGAAAACTAGCCAACCCCAAACTGGTTTCAGTTACAGCAGTGTTCAAGGGATGTCAGGGAAAGGCTTTTTCAGTTTGCTCTGCTACCCTGGGAGCTGCCAGCCAGATGTTCAGAGAGTGCTTTTTTACTGCCTGCTAGCAGTGAGGCCCCACAAGCATTTGTTTACACCTTTTGTATGCTGATGACTTTTCTCCTCTGTTCCTAAACCTTTGGTTTATTGGACAAAGGTTACGTTGCAGGAGCAGAGGAAAGCAGTCTCCTCTACTGCCAGGCTGACTGAGTTCCCCTGGTTGCTTGTTAGCTGTAACTTGGCAGCTGAACTACCTCAAAGCAACGAAGCTAAGGCAGCATGTTGGAAGTGGGAATGGGGAGATGGCACAAAACCAGCGGAGCCAAGGCAGCAATAACCTCACTGCACTCAGCCCCCTGCTCCTGTATAGTAGCCAGGAGCATCTTCATGCCACCACTGGCCTAGTGGTGACATCTGTCACCCAGCTGCACAACTGACCTCTTCTTTCTGGTCCTGGTAACAGCTGTTGTGCTGGATGGTGTTGACTTACGAGGCTACACTGCCTGGACACTGATGGACAACTTTGAATGGGCAGTAGGCTTTGATGAAAGGTTTGGGTTATTCCATGTGAACTTCACGGATCCCAGCTTGCCACGGCGCCCCAAAGCCTCTGCCAGGTATTACTCACAGATCATAAACTGCAATGGGTTTCCAGACCCAGCAACAGGCCCACATCCATGCCTGGAACCAGAGCCTGAAGGTAAGCAGTGCAGCAGAAATTGTGCTTGTGTCCACACAACCCTTTGGGTTGGAGTCCAGTCTGATTTCCATAATCTGTGATCTTTAAAAAACGTAACCACTTTCTGCAAATTTCCTTTTAAGTGCTCCAGTACAGCACTGACTAATCATCAGTTTTTGTTATGATCAAAGACATTCATATGGAATTAGGTCACTTCTGTATCCAAAATCAGACCAATACCACTTTTCTGTCATACAGCATCTTGCTATCTGTGTTTTCAATGACATTCCTCCATTCTACTTGTCTCTGATCAATAGAACTGCCCAAGATGCTTTCTAAACCACACATTTAGTATTCTCACAGAGTTTTTGCTAAACAGTTTTGAATGATTCATACAAATCAATGGTTTGAGTCTTCGGCAAGGTTTGACAATTATAAAGCATTCTCTGAACTAGAGGGAGTAGGTTGAACAGGAGCCACAGGCAGCATGGGGTTTTGGGGACGATCCTGGCTGTCAGAGAATACTCCCCTCTCCCAGTCTCAAGGCTATCGGCCTCAGTTACGCTTATGAGCAAGAATGGTGTCAACTACTGCTCACAGAGAATCATGGCTCCTGCCCAGGTAGTGAGTAGCAACACAGGAAGCAGAAATGCACCCACAGCCATGGAGAAGCTCACCCCAGGCCATAGACTAACCCTTACTGTTTTCTTATGGACAGTGACGCCGACAGACACTGCACCAGGACTGGCTGACAAGGTGCGCTTTTTGGGACTGGATCTAACATCACAACGTGCAGAAATAGCTCTCTACGTGCTTTTTGCTCTTTCTGTAGTTGGAGCATTGGGCTTGGCTCTTTCTGCATTCAGGTGCAGAAAAACACCCAAATCATCCCATAAACAACCACAGATGGAACTCAGTAAAATGTAAAAGTTCCACTTGCTAAAGTGTTTATTTGGTTTTTCTGTTAAAAAAGCCTACAGCACCAAGAGAAGAAACCTAATGCTTGTATTGCTGCAGCTCAGAGGTGACTCCCCAGCACTGTTTGCTTACCAACTTTGTATTTTAAAAAAAATACTTTTTCTGTGTTCCTGGTCTGTTTTCTCCCCAGGTATGATTGATTTCTTAAAGACAAAATTATAACTGCTCATTTCTGTCTGCATAAGGATTCTGAACTTACACCTTTCATCTCTTCTCAGTTTATCATCTCCCCTTCGGTGATGGAGGTCTTTACAAGGGATCCAAGAGCAGCTCCTAAAAGTTCTACTGCTTTAGTGATTTTGAGACAGTTGTGAAAGCTGATCTGGGAGAAGATGCTGCTTTAGTGCAGGCACTGTATTGGGGCTTTCTTCTGCTTTATTTCAAAATAATTTTTTAAAAGCAGAAGTGGCCTCAATGCAATGTCTTCATGTTTGCAAAGACAATACTTAAACCTCTTTTAAACAGCAGCTGAAGCAACACAGCACACCTCTAACACTGAGGTCTCCCAACAATGAGAGGCACAGCCCTTTTGCAGGTGAGGGGGTCAGAAGGTTGATATCCTTCCATTTAGGAAGGCTGTAACCCACCCTCCAAAACAAAAGCTTCCAGGCTCTTGTGTTGCAGCCCTCTGCTAACAACACTTTCATTGGATGTGATAAAAACTCATCTTTTTTTCCACTCTAGCACACTACTTCATATGTGTTTTTTCCAGATTTTAATACTAATGACTCCTGAGTGTAGCAATTAAAACTGGAACAAAAAGTCTGTGTTTTACACTTCAGTGTAGGATCCTAACTGCTCACTTCCTTGTGACACAAGTACTTCACAGGAAGTTCAAGTCAAGACAGTTATGTTTTCTGGAAAATAGTTTATTGAGTGCTGGGGAACATTTAAAAACTACAAGATTTTTGCTTGCAGTTGCAGGAAGCAAGAAAAAGTTAAACATAAATTAGTTACCTGATCTGCTACTTATAGTGCTTTTGATACCCTCATTTTAATCAGTCATTGCCTACTATGACCTTTATATTAATATCTGGCTTTTAAATTTATTTAGCAGAATATTTATAGATTAAAAAGTGCCTTTCTAAGGCAGTAGGGTAATGATTATGAAAGCTGAAGGAGATTTTCAGTCTTTTTAACTCTTTGCCTCTAGGCATCAGCTACGCCCACTCCATTTTTCTTAGGTGACTGTGGGAATACGAATTAAGTAATAATTCAAGTCGGTGTCAAGTAAACCCCACTTGCCCAGAAGCTCTAGCTGACTCGGCTCAAATAAGAAAGAAAGAAAGAAAGAAAAAAAACCAAAACAGCCAGACACCAATTACTGGAGTTACTTGAAACTACATTTGTTGTGTAGAATTTCCATTCCAAGTATTGTTTTCATCTTCTCCATCATCTTGAGTCCTCAGTCTATATATTTTGCCTTCTTTTTTGAAGTCTTCCCCCCGCTTTTCCATGACTCGCTTCCTGACCGCTTGCCTAGGGTACAAATGACAGCAAGGTTGGACAGTTTCCCTGGTAATAATTACACAAGAGAAGTGAATGCAGTGAATGTGAATCACATGTCCTGCCTTCTCTTATCCCCAGCAATCATCATCTTTAGTCCCTTGGGAAGCAACATCCAGCTCAAAATTTTGTCTTTTAGCAGTTGGGCAAAGTGACAGAATCTTATTTCCTCAGGAAGATTCCTGCCATGAAGTGGTATGTGGCTGCTTCAAATGAAAGGATGAAGTGGCTCTCCTGGTACAAGGGAGATCTCATTTGCCAGGCAATACAAAGCCTTAACTGTCATCATCAGACTTCAGTTCCCTAACAACTTGACATCTAATTTTCAGAACTTGTTTCTTAAAACAAATATGGGCTTCACTACAGCTAATGCTGTTTTTAACAGCTGAATTCCCCGTTCATAAATGACTGCAAAACAATCCTTTCCCTACTTTGTGATTGGAATCCAAAGCAAACAATAAGGAGCTTGCTTAATGACGTATAGAAGCCAAGAAATGCTAGTCAGAGCAGTTTACCAGCCACCAGGTTAACTCTTGTAACCAGAGGGAAGGGTGGTGGACAGAAACTGCAAGCAAGAGCAGCATTTCAGAGGCAGATACAGTTCAGTACCACACTACAAGATGAAGAGAGTTCCAGCAAGCAGTCTGAGAAACAGCTGCCTTAGTTTCTTTACCTGCTTTGCTCCATGCTGCTAGATGTTGAAGGATTTGAGAGGTCTTGCTGATGAGCTGACCTCACAGTAGACTGTGAGGGGGGTGGACTCGTAAACAGGAAGTTGCTAATAAATCTCCAAACCGCTAAAAGAGGATAAAGTATTGTGCCCAAGAACTTCCAGAGGTCGCTGCCTGAAGCCTGAACAACAGAAGTAGCAGGTCTTCCCGCCTGGTCATGAGCACATAAAGCAAAATTGTCAGATATTGTAGTTGTACACTTGTAGACAAGAGCATTTAATCCATAATTTAGAAGCAGCTCAGATAACACAACACTGCTTTGGTTATACATTAGACAAGTAGCTATTGTTTCTTTGCTTCAGAAAAACTCCTCCTCCAAATCAATTGTGACAGAAACTACTTTAATTCTGCAGTATTTCTTAGGTGCACACAAGACCAAAATTCAAGCCAAATATTATCATGGGCAACTACTAAGAAACAGCTAGGTACAGTACATTAAACAAACCAAAACCCAACACCCACCGGCAGCAGCACCACTGAAGCACTGGGTGCTAACTCTAATTCCAGTAACTTCTTTCCATAATCTTCTTTGGTAAACTCCCTTCTAGGAAACATTGTCGCCAGTGAAAAATTGCCGTAAGTATTGCCAACTGTCTGTGAAAACACAACGCAAACCTTCTATTTGTAACTGCTCACTTCCACAACTGCAGCTTTGCCAGCTAAGTATACCCAACACACCCATCCAACAGTTCTATCCCAAACTGTCAATCATCATGAAGATGATTGAGAGATTAAGGCCTTTTCATATTCTGCTTTGTCTGTTACTAATAAGACAGCAGCAATGCAAAGGCAGCTGGTGGCACTGGAGAAGTTGATGACAATGCTACCGCAAACACAGAATTGATGTTACACCAATTTGTCATCAGCACATACGTGAGAAAACAAAACACTGACTTACTTGTGCAGCAAACTGCCTTGCTTCTTCCAGACGTGCTTCAGATGGGAACTGGTTAGTAAAGGAAGATCCATCTGGGAGGCGGAACTGAATCCTGGCTATTGCACTGCAGGACACATAGCAGAGTCATTTAGCAAATGAACAGCTACAGACAAGTGCTCGTGGGGCATTAGCTTGGTAGCAATGAAATGGGAGTGGGATGGGACAGTCATCCTGTTTATGGCAGTGCAGATGGATTGTAAGTTTGGATCCACAGTTGATAACCACCTAGACATGTCCCAGTGTTACTGAGTTTCCAAACCAAGACATGCAGTGGGTCCTTACCTCCAAATATGGTCTCCACAGTTTACAACATCTCTTAAAACAGTGGTATTGGGCAAAGTAAAAGAGCTCTGACATGGAGAGCTGCTGACCCAAATGAAACCTTGATAAATCCAAGTCAATTTCACACACAAACAGCTGCATCAGTACCATGCTTCCCAGTTCTGATGTTACTGGTCACACTTTCACCTTATCTAGTGCCCCATCTAGCCCCATTATACATGGCACTTAAATCAAAGATCAGACAGAAAAAGCTTTTCTCTAACTAAAATGACACCCAAAGAAAGGTTAGTGCTTCAGAATCAGGAAAGTCAAAAGGATGGAGTTATCAAAGAATACAGAATGTAAACAATTACAAATAAATATTGTAAAAGAAGGTCATATTTTTAAGTCACTATTTAAACAGCTCACAGCATCAGTTAACAGATTATGATATATGTATTAAATATCTTGGAAGTTTTTACCCGTCTCTCTCCCAAAATAAGACTTCTTTCTACAGCAACTCACCTTCGCTCCCTTTGAGATGCTTCTTTTCTGGCTTCTATTTCAGCCTGTTTAGCCTGAAGAGCTGCAGCTTTTGCAGCTTCTGCTTCTTCCTTTGTTTTTGCAAAGCGAGCTGCTCTCTCAGCACGATCCTGTCAAAGCACCCAACAGAAACCTTAAGTTTTACCATGAACTGTAGCTTAGTATTTATTAAACCAGAAAGCTACGATCTGCACTCAGTACCCAACCATGCAGATATAAGCAGGCCATATGAAGGCAGCAGTGCTGCAAATAATTCTTCACTGACCAGCTAGAGAGTCTCACATCATAAGTCAAGATGACACTTTTCAATGAGTCATTCCATGCAAATATTTAATAATCTTCCCATGCAAGTTTAACACTGGTGAAAATAAACAGAAAAGTCTTCTGACACATTACACCATTACAGTGCTAGGTGTTTTAGGCCAAAACTGAGCAAGGAGGAGGGATTTCAGTTGCTATGAACTGTATATATCCATATATGTACACACATACATACAAAGGTAGAAAATAATCCTCACCACCAGCTTGAGATCACTGCTCTTCTGCATGTTCTATAATTAAATATTCCCTGTGCTTCCATTCCAAAACTATGCTTAAATTGCAATTATTTTTCCATTTAAATGACTATTCTCCACTAGACTCAAGCAATAGAACAGAAAAGTTGGTATGTTCATTGAGATCAAAAAGATCACCATGAATAAGAAAGCGGAAGCTTAATTTTATCCACAGGAAATGCTACATAAACCCCAAACACAAATGGATACAATACAAGGCCACAAGATTTCAAACTGAAAAATGGACAACCTTTGCAAGTTTCACTGAAAGAGAAAATGCACCCTCTCAGTACACTGGTGGCCCCTGTGAGAGACAGCACAAGCAAGCTATCTTTCAAACCAAAAAAATTTACCAGTGCAATCTGTTGTCTTATACGCTCCCTAGCAGCCCTCTCTTCTGCCTTCTCTCTGTTCCTTTCCTCTAACATACGCTTTGTCAGTTCTTCTTCCTGTCGCCTCTTGTACTCCAACATTTCTTTACCGGTTTTCCTGCGTTCAATTTCTTTCTTAATTTCTTTCTGAATAAACAAGAGCGACATAAAAATTAGACCCTGAAATTGAAATTGCCCTGGACAAGAGTAAGACAAAACTGAAGCACATATGTTTAAAAAGGAGTTAAGCATTTATTCAAATGAAGAGTATAAAAAGAAAGTGCAAAGTTTTACATTTTTGTTACCTGTTCTTCTTCTTTCCGTTTCTCTTCCCGTCTTTCTTCAAGCTTTTTTGTTAGTCTAAATTTAAGAATGAATAGTCTTAAAAGTGCAGTATCTGTTGTTAACATTTAAAAATCCTAAGAAGCATTTGCAAACACTTGCAGAAGAACAGAACACAAGTCAATGAACATGAGCTGTACCACAGTGCCAACACCTAGTGTAACAGTCATGAATCATTCACATGCGGGTGTACCATCCATAAAAAGATGAGGTGGTGATTCACCACCCAAGTTTCAAATTTTAATGGAGCTCCAACATATCCCTTCTGTCCTTTTCTGCTCAGTAAATGAGGAATCTTAATGTTGAACAACTCATAAGACACACAATAAGCAAATACTGTTTAAGTCATACTATTTATGACTTGTGGTAACAGAAACACTGAATCTCAAATTCTTCTTAGCTATGGAAGCCATCTGGTTTCTTCTGCACATCACTTCCTAAAATGGAAAGCAAATAATATATAGCACTAATAGATGCACATCTATCCAGAACGGTGCTTTCGAATAAAGACTAACCAAAAAAGGCCATACAGTAATTTAAAACATATTGTAAGTTTGAGAAAAGGGTAGACATGGTAAAGCAACATGAGAATGACATCAGATAACCAGAAAAATTTTAGTTGTAAGGTAGCTGCTTTGCTTCTTGTAAAATAAAATGAGAATTACCAAAGAGCTTTGCCTCTCCTTTCCCCTGAAAGAAATGCTGTAGATATATTCAAATATGCTATAATTTACCATTAATGCAGATTTTGAAAAAGAACTTTGGTATTTACAGTAAAATACTGATTGCAGTCTCCTATCAGTAGTAAGTAAAAATTACACTTGCTTTCCAATACCTTTCAAATAAAACAAATTAAATGTGAAATGTATTTTAGCAGTATAAATAATCCTGTTGACTGGTTCTAAGTAGGATATCACAAATATTATCTGTCTTATAAATGCTAACAAAGAATTTTATACAGTAAATCTACTTAAACAAATCCATGTACGGAACAGGATGCTTCTGGTCACCATAGTTAACTCAAACTCTTCAGATCTCATTACTGATTATTGATATAAAAAAATGTGTCTCATAACAGGATTCCTCTGGCTGTTTTTCAATATGCCTAGATCATAAACAGTCATCAAAAAGACAAATAAGATGGCATCTCTGAACAAACCTAGGTTAGCACTTTTTTACCCCCGTTTCAAGTGCTTTAAGTCATTAAAAAATTTGCAACAAATGTCTGTAATCAAGTTACATCGAAGGCGAACATTTAGTTCTCCAAATTATCCCTTTCAGAGTATGTGGAAAATAAGATGAATTTAAAAGCTGTTTTTACATCAACTCTAGTACTGTCACAGACACCTAAAGCACAGCGTAACGCTGGCCAGATGATAACACTGTGAGCCCTAAAATCTTGTAAGTGACCCCGTTTGTTATATAAACCAAACCCAAATGAACCCAAATCCCACACAACAAAATTGCCTCCTAGGAGAGGAACAAATACAGTACATTAAGAAGTTCACAAAAGAAGACTTACCTTTCAATTTTGAGTGTAAGATCATTCACAGGCTGAGCATCACTTACTTGTTCATCTAAAGAATTAGCTGCTTCCTGGTTTGCTTGACCTGAATCTGCTCCATCTTCAACTGATTTACAAGAAGATAATGCATAAGAGAAAAATAAGAGAGTTGCATTTCTTATGATAAGAAGTTGTTATGCTCATTATTAGCCATGCTTCTCAGCAAGGAGGGTATCACAAGGAGATAGGAGGTTCTGCTATTTAGACAACCCCCTCAACACCCTGACCAAATTGGTTTCAGGTTACTAGCCTAGAGGCACTTTTGAAATGGAATCGTGTCTCCAGACAGTGTACACAATTTTTATTGTACTATAAATCACAGATTTCTCCCTGAATAAAACGGAGCCGTTATTCTTTCCTCTAGACTTGCAAGCAGCTTTCTGGTACATCCAAGCTTTTCTTCAGCAAGTTCACTCAACATACTGCATTTCACATACAACCATTTCACAACTTAAGGACAACTATTTGAATAGCAAGTTATCTAGCATTTCTGTAAAAATACATTACCAGCAGAAGGCCTTGTTGTCTCAGATGGGACAGGAGAGTCACAAAACTCAACTGTTTTGGATTGCCTTTTTTCTGGAGCACCATTAAGTGGAGAGGAGGGACATGGAGATGATTGACTTCCGTTTTCCAAGGGCTGACCTTTTAGTGTGTGCAACTAAGAAATTGGGGAAAAAAATGAAACTTTGAATATTTAGCACAGGTTCAAAGGTCAAGACGAACCAATTCTTTTGGGAGAAGCAGTCCCACTTCAAACATAAACCTGAAAGCATCGCACACTGTAGAGTGTGATGCACTCATAAATTTCTTATTTTTATTAATTTTAGTCTTACACTTGAGATCCAAGTGATAAAACTATCCACATTTATATTACATCCCATAGCATAATTTAATAAATCCATATGACAAGACACTATTACAAAACCACACATGAATTTGACTGACAGAGTAATGGCTATGTCATTCCAGTTCGGAGTTCTTGACATACTTCCTCAATATTGTGCGTGTTACACAGATGATCTAAACCAATCTGTGAAACAAAAATTGCAGCAATTCTGCTCAGTGCTTTCCATCTTCTTCAATTTGTGCAATGAATTTAAGTTTGCAGATATTGCTGTTGTAAGGATATAGAACAAATAATAAATCCCTAAGGCACACACTAAGAGTCAGGGTCATCTCCTGTCTTGAACATCTAAGCACTTTCAACTCAATCTGAAAGATCCAATCTGTCAGCAAGAGTTACCTGTTTAACTTTATGGATTCTGGTAACAAGCTCTTCAACAGAAACACTGCCAGCAATTACTTCCAAAGGAATTCCATTGTCTCCTATAAAAAAACTCGCTGGAACACACACTACAGGATCTGCACAGCAACAGTTAAGGACAACAAAGCAGAAGTCCTTCCTACAGAACCTTCTAGCCTGACTTTCTGTCTCCACCTGGTTGCCAACAGCTAGTGCCCAGGAAGGAAGAAAAAAACATTAATAACCACAGAAAATATGACATACAACTGATTAGCATTTCTTCTTTCCTTTGTGAAGCATGTAGGCTTAAAGAAGTTCTTCAACACGCATGTATGGAATAACTGATTATACTCTGACTTCAAAGATTGTTTTAGTGAGAGACATCTTATGTAGACAACAATGAATTCTTTACAGCACTAAGAAAATCCAAGTGAAGGTACTGAATTCCCTTCCTCAGCATCATATCGAATCCCTGGGCTACATGCAGTGACCTGCTTAACGTAAGCAGATGTTTACATTAACTTCAGACCTATATATCTGACAACCCAGACCACTACTCATTCTTCCTCCTCTGTAACTCTGAACTCCAGCTAATAATTTAACTCATTGCTTGCCTGTTTGTTTTCTAGTGCTAACTGGTATTATCATCTGGCTTATTCTGTTTACATAAAGCTTTGGATCATCTTCTATTTGGAGAATTACATAGGATTAACATTTAGAAACACAACTTGTTCACTTTCTCCAAGAACCGGACAGTAAGTTGAATACATAATATCTTTTAACCACACCAGTTTATTGCATATTTCTGTGTCATAAAAAGCATTTTAACAATGCTGTTCGTACGTATTTTTCTTCAGAACAGGATTAACTTTTAAAGAGCAATTATCTGCAATCATCAGGTAGCATCCAAAGTGATCTCAAAGGATACAAATTTGAGAAAACTGCAGGCATGCTTCACTGTTTAAAAGAAAAGATTTGTTTAGAAGGAGCAATCACTGTGCTGTGACTTTAGATTAAGTTTCTCATCACAAAAATAACTGTCCTACTACCACACACGAAACTATTTAAACACTTGAGAGAACACTGAAAGCCAATTTGCATTGCATCTTCTCATTGGCATTTTCCTTAAGTGTTGACATGGTGACAATCTCTGGTTATCACAGTTGACTATCCAAAATTCAGGGCAACAGTACTAAGCAGCAATCCAGGAAAAAGACCTCTAAGTCTATTGAGTGCAAATAATATAGTAAGTATAATAAGAGAACAAGTAGCATTTCAAAATAGTACAATTTTTGGAAATGTCAATGCACATTCTGCACTTGGACAGCAGAAAAATAATGTAGTCATTTACCCAGGAATTTCAAAGCTTTTCTCTATGTTTATAGGAGAGATACACATGTTTTCTCTTAAGCTTTACAGATTTTTATCTTTTTGAATTCACGAGTTTTTAAATTCCCTACAAAACTTGGCAAATCCAGAGTTGCCTCAGGAGTACTTGCATTTTGATTCCAGCTCTTTTATGTAACTTTTCTGTCTCTTCCAGTTGAAAATGGACAACCTCAAGCATTCTTCTACTAGTATGAAATGCAGTTTAAAATACACAACGAATATTCTGCAAAGCAGTAAATGTGAGATTTTCTCAGTCTAGAGGTTGAATTCCCTGGAATCTTGTATTTAAGCTACCTCTGAATGAGGGTAAGGACTTCAAAAGCCTCTTACTCTCATCATCATCAATGAAGGACTATGTAAGAGACAGAATTAGAATAGGATCAAACCTTTTGGAGTCGATTTTAATAGCAACAAAATCATCTGAGGCAGCTTCGGTCACTTTCTCATCTTCCCACCTTGCAGCCATCTCAGTAGATTGTTCATCCTCACCTGCAAGATACAGCACACATGTTAAACTAAACCTACCTCAAATTGCTGTCTGTGGTCTGATTTCAGCTTTTCAATTGCTTGCAATCACCACTGTAAGACATGCTTGTGAGTACTTTAACCTTTGAAAAGCAAGACTGCCATTACTTTCAAGTTAGCTGATTGCGATTTTTACTTTTTTTAAATAATCTGGAGACAATTCACTCCAGCTGATGTTCCTTGCTAACATGCCAAAGACCTAACATACCAAAATTCCTTCCAAGCCAGCGAGCACATAGCTTTCACAGTCATTCAACTATATGGTGAGCTGGTCCAAGGGAGCAGGAGGCACTGGACCACACAGAGACAGAACCGGAGGTGACAGCAAGTCTGAGGATTGGCTTGATGCCATCATCTAACTGCACAACCACCAAAGGACCTCCCCACGTTACAGAGAGTAAGCTTATGCTGCAATAGTGTGCTTATATACTCACGGTATGTAAGCAGAGCCTGCCACACAGTAGGAACCACTGATTCTCCTTGACATTAAGCTTGACCTGCTAACACACTAAAGCTATCCACTGGTTATCTCATCATAAATTTAATTACTGGCTGCTAACAGGCAAAACTGCATTTTTCACTCCTTTGTAAATACATAATTCAGCAGACAAGGTCACAGTTTGATAGTGTTAAAAAAAGAACCACAGACCAGAAAAGCATTTATTTACACGATTATTTGTAACTTAGTTTTGTATTCAAGTTTCTGACAAGAACAGTGGCAGCAGGGGAGGAAAAGGAGAGACAAGCACACATGAACAAAAGTAAACAGCACAAGAGGAGCTACTTGATTACCAAAAACCTAAAAGGTGCTGAGGCCACCGATTCAGAAGTGTTGTTTTAATCAGAAGAAACAACATCATTCCTACTTTTACCTTCCAAAGCACCAGTGTAGTGGGGATCTGGGTTAATAAATACATTCCAGTGAATATTAGCCATCTCTCAACAAGTAAACTGGCCTGCAACCATTTGTTTATCTTCCATCTCTATTACTTCCTAGCAGCTTGGAATGGACTGTACTCTTGATGAAGAATTTGAGTCACAAGTATAGAAGCATAGTAGTCCATTATTCAATGACAACAACAAACCATTTGTTTGATTCGTCCCAGTTGCCATTTCATGCAGTATTTCTCATTTGTTGAAGATCAAGGCTTGCATGTGCAGTCCTCCGGTGAAACATTGCTGCCTTAAGGCCATGACTGATTGCCTGGCCGCAATGCTTCTCAAAGACACATATCAAAAAGAGACCAATTTTGGAAAAGTGTTTTCCAACCATATGCATCGATTATTCCCTGGAAGTACTGCAGCAAGCGCAGAAGTATCCATCTCTATCACTGTCATTCTACGTAAGCAAGTAACCATTTAGGATGTTTAATGCAGAGTCTTTCCTCTTCCTTTCAGTGCAGAGTTTCCAACTGTGGTCAATGGGTGCAGCTATTCTGCCCAGGGCAGTTTGGCCTCCTCTCCCATGTCCAAATGTTCAGGGACAGACAGCTGCCTCACCACACATTTTTTCAGAAGGACACATGCTCATCCGATTAGGCTACTAAAAATATCTAAATACTTACCTAACACTAACTTTTCCATACAAACAACTGTTCTAGGAAAAGAATGCTCCAAGACACAAACAAAGACTGTTCACAGTACAGTCTCCAAGAAGTGTGATCTGCCAATGAAAAAGCTGGTAACTCACATTTTATAGGGCTCTAAGCCAGGAAGTAACAGTTTAATACTGTGACTACTCCAGAATGGTTGCTTATTCTCATGCATCTTTCAGTTTTGATAACCCTTTCTCATCTGGTGGTTAAGGTTCATTTCTTACAATTTTGTAGCAGTAATTATATCCTGAAGTGAAAACTCTCAGCTCACAAGAAAGGCATCAGAAGTCAAGAGGTCAAGCTGAATGGAACTTGACACAATTCACAATTCTGCTAAACACTGAGTTATCAGAGTTGCCTCAGAACTGCAGGACTCTCAGATTTCTTAAGTTTCTCTGACAAAAGCACTGCTTTATTTCATTTAGTGGAAAAGACCTGTACACTGCTCACAGCCACACCTGCTCACCTCTTACATTTAGTCAGGTAAATTTAGTTACCTATTTAGGGAAAAGGTATACATAATTTCTCAGGCAATTCAGATAATTGGAAGAAACTCTTTTTCTGCAATCATTTATTTCCTGTATGAGGAACTTATTCAAATCCATCAAAAGACTGCAATTTCCCTCAGAACATATTCACCAAGGGAAAGAAAGGACAGAGATAAGCCCAGCTGACTTACTGTCCAATATTTTGTAGATACTTGGTAAGTGTAAGGATTGCCCATTCTGGACAGGAGAGAAAGCCAGGGCGCTCAGCTATTCACCTCCTCCTCATCTGCGTCATTTCACATATTTAATTTGAAAAGTGCTTTAATATGGTTTGGATACAAAACACTAACAAAGAGCTTGTTGACTGCAAATCATCACTGAAAAAAAACCCAACCAACTAAAACTAAAGTTCTGAACAAAAGACGGAGTGTTTCTACAAATGTTACTAAAGAGAAACATAAAAAAACTTCAGGACAAAACATTTATTTTCTCTTTCCTCCATTTTTTCACTTCTGAAAAGGCCTGGTATGCTCACGATAAGAACACATCAGCTTTCAGAAAGAACAATCTCAATCACCTCAGTGGGAACATTGGAGATATCCAAGGAGGTTTCATAACAAATGAACAATTAAACTTAGATTAAGAACTCAAAAACTGAGAGAAGTTTTTGAACTCCGCAGGCTAGAAAACCACGTACTGAACAGCTATCATCAAGACACCAGAGTCATTCACCAGACCTATTTCAGTACGGGGAATACTTTTTTTCCCTGTGCAAGCACCAGAACCTGCTAGCAACTCTTTGATGCCCCAGAGTAACTCACCTGGCCCCCAAAGCCAACTTCTTTGCTTTGTGTGCACAGAAGCCTCTAACCTAACGTCTCACCTGAATATTTAAAATCAGTCTGGTAAGGCAGACATGCTTCACCTCATGCTCCCTGGGGAGTATGGACCAACCCCTTTTATTGCAACTCCCCATAAATTCAACAGGATCTTTAGTACACTTAAAGGGCTTCATCACCAGAAAATGCTGTGAAGGTTTTAACTACACTTAAAAATGTTAAGATTAAAGCTGCCAACGAAACCGTTAAAAATCCAACCTGTCTGAACAATGTGCAACTGCTGTCACAACCATCATCCCATTGTTGAGATAAATAGCTGCATTATTCCTTGCTTGACTGCAAAATTTTCTAGAATCAGAAAGGAGAATCCGGTTCTGCACTTTCTAAGTGATTTAGAGAAGGGCAGGGAGAGGACAGACAGGGGGTAGCAGAAACGAAACAGATGGACCTGCCAGAATTCAGTAATTTTTAAGGTTGTACACCTAGTGGCTACCCTGCACAACGTCCACCTTAAAATTATTCCTTATTTATCTTTTCAATTTATCTGATTTTTCCTTTATTAATTTTCTGTCTCCATAAATGCTATTGGGCAAAGCACACAAACTTAAACAGAAATACTGAACACATCTGAAAGAGTGTTTTCCTGCTCAGAAAGCTGCTTTCAAATGCTTGTCTCTGGTCTCTATGGACAAGCATGCAACATGATTGCTCAAAGGTCCTATCACCACTAAGTGTGGTGTTAAAAGGGCATCTACTCAAAGAAGAAACCCAGTCACTTCCAGCATCAAAACAAAATAAAAGAAAAAACTTTGGAGGGGTGCGTTGATCCTCAATGGATGTCAGCTTGCCAAATCCACTCCCTTCCTCAGATGGACTCAGAAGAGAAAAATCTAACAGAAGACATGTGGGTTGAGATAAGGACAAGGAGAGATCACTTAACAATTAACATCAGTGACAAAACAGGCTTTGCTTAAGGAAATTAATTTATTACCAATCAAAAGAGTAGGAATAAAAACAAATCTTAAGACATCTTTCTCTGACTCGCCCCTTCTCAGGCCCAACTTCTCTCCAGATTTCTCTACCTTCTCCCTGGCAGCAGCAGAGGGACAAGGAATGTTTCTGGTCAGCTCATGATGCACCTTCTTTCTCACAGGCAGGGCTTTTCACAGTCTTCCAGACTCCAGCAGGAGGTCCCTCCCATGAGAGACAGTTGTACACAAACTTCCCAAACGTGTTTCCCATGGCCTATAGTTCTTTATGAATTGTTCCATCTTACTTCCACGAAGGGCAGCCCTGCAAGAGGACTGCCCAGCGTGGGTCCCTAAGGAGGTCACAAGTCCTCCTAGCAAGCCTGCTCCAATGCAAGCTTTCCACTGGGTCACAGTCTCCTTTAGGCATCCACCTACTCCAGTGGGACAGGCTGCTTCCCCATGGACTGCAGGGGAATCTCTGCTCTGCTGCCGGGAGTACCACCTGCTCTCCTCCACTGACTTTGGTGTCTGCAGAGCGGTTTCATCACACTTTTCTCCTCCACTCCTTGATCAGTAGTTTTCCCCAACCTATTAAATATATAATCACAGAGGTTTTACCACTGTTGCTGATGGCCAGCAGCGGGTCCATCTTGGGGCAGGCTGGTGTTTGCTCTATCAGACACAGGTGAAACTTTCAGCAATTTCACACAGAAGCCACCCCCCATAGCTTGCCACACAAACCAAGTACCTAGGATTTGAAACATCCAAGAAGTCTACCAGGGAACTTTTTACCTCGAGCAGGGAGTTGGGAGGAAGACCGGCCTTTATACAAGTCACAGCACATTGTGTCTCGCCAATGAACATGTCGAGTGTGGCAAAACACCTATACTAGGAAGTTTTTTCTTGTTTACCATCTGGCTTCCATTTAATTTCATACAACATGCTATAATAATCTTATTATTATGGAGGCAGAGAGTTTTCATGTAGGCAGACACACCAGAGTATGTTCCTGAAAAATAAATATAAACTCTCCAATGTTAAAAGGCTTTCACAACATAGCAGCCACCTGCCATCATGATTCACAGGCTTTATAAAGCTGCCTTTGAGCCTGTTACACCACTCCATCCCTTCCTCCAACACCAACAGAGCATGAAGTGAGCTGAGAAGATACCGATTTCTAGCAGCAGAAAACGCTGTTCTCCAAGTATAAGGAGACTTGTGCCAACAAAAAAACTTTACCACACTTCACTTTTCATATTCCTTTTGGGAGTGAACTTGAAGCAAAGCAGATCACATGGTTCAACAATTATTAAGGGAATTACACTAGTCACAGGTTTAGGGTAGTTGTTTTTTCTTAAGGCATCTGGAGAACTTCAAGCCACAAGCGCTCAAGGCAATCGACAGTAAACACAAAAAAACCCAGCATACACACACAGACACAAACGCAGCATCAGAAAGTTAACGAGCCTAACGTCCTCCTTTCTCTAACCGCATTCTTCCACTCAGAAAGAAAACGTACACAAAGAAATGTGAGTTTCTACGGACTTTAACCACAGAACAGTGCAGAGAACTGGAAGGGACGCGGTACACTAATGAGTAAGAAAGTTACAGCAGTAAGAGCTTATGCAAGGATCCAACGACAGGAAGAGCAAAACACCAAAGCACCCCATGTCACTGCTCTGGAGCACTGCATAATGCCACGATAAACCACTGCAGCCACAGGGCCAGGGCCTGAAACTGCTCCACGGCCGGTAAACCACCGCCGGGCCGGACAGCGGGGACTCGTACTGACACAGCAGAAATCGCGGCGCGGCGGGAGGTGGAAGCAGCAACAGCTGGCGAAGGCGCTGCGGTGCCTCCGGCAAGCTCCGCCCGGAGAGCCAACGAGCAGCGCCGGCGGACAGGGCCGAGGGCAGCTGGGTCCACCCGACGGTGAAGGTTGTGAGCAGCGGCACGCCGAGGAGTAGTGGGCACTGCACTCGACCCCGGCGCCGCCGGAGCTCGGAGTTGTTCCGGTCAGCCTCAGGGACCGCACCGCAGCCCAGAGGCCTGCCTCGGCGGCAGCTGCTCCCAACCCCGGCAGCGAGACAGCCGCAAGCTGGGGAGCGGGCAAGGCCTGACGCCCAGTACCGCCACTCCCTCGCCGGTCGAGCCGTACCTGACACGAACACGACGAAGACCGAACTCCGCTGCTTGGCGGCGGCGATGGCGGCCGGGATGGAGCCTCCGAACCACATCATGGTGCCAGCGGCCGCGGGCACTGAGAGCCGCGGCCAAGCGCACGCGCCGTCCCCGCCGCAACAACCGTCTCCTCCGCGCGTGCGCCCCCGACCGCGGCCCAAACTCGCGTCCTGATTGGCGGCCGCGCGTGGCGCGTGTCTACCCTGTGTCACGCGTGAGGTGGCGGTAGATTCGCCCCGGCCGGCCGCCATCTTGGCGCCTTGGTTCCTCGTGTGTCTCCACGGCGTTGCTTTGCCCCTGACCTATGTCCGCCTCAAAATGGCTGAGGCAGGCTAGGGGCTGCTGCAGGGAGCAAGGCGTCCACACACTTGGGGCGTGCGTTCTACGCCCTATTGCTCATGGCGGTAAGGGCAGGACGGCTGCTGTTCACCGTGGACCAGGCCTCCACTCTGGAAAAGGCGAGGATCCAACAGAGTGAGAAAGCAATGCAGGATGTAAATGTTTGATGGAAATTCATGATAAATAGGTCAAAAAATTATGAATATGGAGAGTATGGTGTGCACAAATCCTCCATGAGAGGCAAGAGATGAAGCCAGGGCCTCTTCCATGCTCCCTGGTGAGCCAGGGTGGGCTGGGCTGGGCTGGCACAACCTCAGCGGAGGTGCAGACAGCAGAAGCACGGAGCATCTGTACTGGACAGTAACAGGGACAGGACAATTTCTTTCACATGCTCTATTGAGAGCATTATTTTTTGAAGCACCATTAAAACTGACTACCCGGGTAGCTGCGGTTGAGATAGATGTTGTCTTAACGTCTGAAGGCCAAACCCCTAAGCAGTATCTAAGCCTGAAAAGCTTTTCACTGCTGCACTTCGTGTAACTTGGAGTAGCCACTGGATAATGACAACTAAAACAAACAAAAGCAAACAAAAACTATAGCAAGAGGCATATCAGTGCTAATGGCAATACAGAAAAGTGTTTTATCTCTGTATGGATGCAGCACTTGTGAAGTGTGTCGCAGTAATCCTGCTCACTAGGTAAGCTTTGCATACATACAATCTGCTTTTGCAAGTCTCTTAAAGAATCAACTGTGAGAACTCTATCGCTTTGCTCCTTAGGTGGTATTATATTTTGCATTGTCATGGTGTAAAACAAATTTAAGAACAATACCAAAGATCAGACAGTACTAAACTGTAATTTAAAAAGGGATCTTGGTTATGTATGTATATATGCACATACATATAGTATGTATCCAACTGTAATTTAAAAAGATATCTCAGTTATGTATGTACATACATACATAGTATGTATTAAACTAATTTGAAAAGGGATCTCTATTATGTATGTACGTAGAGAGGAAGAAGATAGGTTGGTGAGGCACTGGAACAGGTTGCCCAGGGAGGTTATGGATGCTTCCTCCCTGGAAGTGTTCAAGGCCAGGTTGGACGAGGCCTTAAGTGACCTGTACTAGTGGGAGGTGTCCCTGCCAATGGCAGGGGGTTGGAACTAGATGATCCTTGAGGTCCCTTCCAACCTTACCATTCTATGATTCTATACTGTACCTTAAGCTCTGTAAAGAATTTTGCTTGTATTGCAATTCTTGTGCAGCTGTAGTTTGCACTTACTGCATCTCATTTGAAACACTAAATTTGAGGCTAAGTTGCACAAGAAGGGTGAGGAAGGTGTTGGACAGCATACGCTTTGGAAGTTATTTTGCAAATACGATTTTTGAAAATTTCTACAAACACTGCAACTGAGGTAATTTTAAGGAGACAATTTTGCTCAGATATGAAAAATGATCTTACGACTTGTAACTTTTGGGAGTTTGCACAATCTTTTACATCATCAGGAATTATTTATATTACATTCTCAGTTACACTTTAAAAAGTGTAATTTTGTACCTGTAGTGTCACTGAGTTGCTGTTGCACATGCCTCTGCTGCTATAATTAATACTGAATTAAACCTCACTGTTAAGCATTATCCACAGCAGCAGAGTTTATTTATATAATTTATACCAGTTTTAAAAGTATGCAGCTATCAGCTGCATACAGACTTCCTTATGCAGCTCCCTGGTTTACTGCACTGCTCTTACCCAACATTCAGGTTTGTCTTCAGGAGTGCAGAAACAGCTCGTTGCAGTTGCATGCACCTAGGGTTAACAGCTAGGCTTGTGTACTTCACTGATTAGGCACAAACCCAGCATCAGACACCCAAGTGCTTGTGCCCTGGACCAGTTTTCAATGCTTAATCATTTCTTAAGCATGATCCCTTTTTCAACCTGACAAAATTTTGACAAACTGCAAACATCGTGAACCATCAAGTAGTTATGAGCAGGATGAAAATGAAACCTTGTTAATAGGGGGCTGCCAGACAGTCTGGTCTGAGCTTCCACCCTGCAAAGCTGAACACACAAGGAAGATGTTCAACTAAAAGGAGGCTCATATGGGTTGTTGTAAGAATCTAATTGCACCCATCTTTAGCCAAGAGGAAACTTCATTTACACCACACCTTGCATCTGAAGTTTTCAGATGTGACTAGTGACTGTAGCCTCAGATTCCACAAGAGAACTTAAAGGGACTTGCCAGAATGTTTTGGAAATTAGGCCCTTCTAAGGCTTCTGGTTTACACCTGAGAAATAAGGTTTCCAAAATTTAGTCACACTAACTCTGTGCACCTGAAGTTTACCCTTGTCAGTATCAGTAGCCAAACCCAAACCATTTCAAATGTCAACAGGAGCAGAATATTGAATAGAGGCAGCACATCAACCTTCCTGAAGACTGAGCTGATTGAAGTATGTCCTTTCTCAGCTAGAAATAAAAGTCCCAGCTACAATATTTTTTCATGAGCCTAACATGTAAGTAGTTTGATTAATTTTTCTCAAAAACTTCATGTAAACATTCTTTGCTTCAGGACTAAATACAGGAAATTACAGCCCATACCAGTTTTCTAGGGGAAAAGAGGTAAAGTAGGTATTTATAAAGGAAATTAATTGCAATTTTGACTCCCTGGTAGGTATCCAAACGCATTAGTACAAGATAATCTCAAAATAAACATGTCAAGGGTGAAATTCTAAGGCACAGATGAACGGCATAGTGTGAGAATGCATACCACTTACCTCTCAAGGTAGTTACATTACTAGACAGAAGAGTATTTGAATAAAGCAGGACAAAACAAAACAGGTCTTGACTGTAAAGCATCTTGATTCATTAAGCTAAACAATTCTTGTTGAGCTCTGATGAAACAAAACTCCCACCTATGTATTGCTGTCCACCTGGATTTTGAAACATAATTCTGCAGAAAGCATGTGGGAGCACAGGATTAGGGGTGGTTGCAGGCAGAAACACTTAAGCACTGCAGCCTTCAGCACACCACTGTGCTAGATTTCTTTCTTTGTAAGCATTCTGCTACTTTTAAGTAATTTTCTGAGCATGCATGTGTGCATGAAAGAAAAGGATTTAAAATTCTCATAGGTTAAATTTGCTCAGGGAGGAGTCTCAAGCAAGATACAAGAAGTCTATTACAGACATTTTACTTTATACCAAAGCAGTCATACCGAAACCCATGAGGCTGCAGTTACACAACTATGTGGAGGCTGTGAGGAGATTCTCAGGTGTGCTGTTACGATCCACCCAAATCCAGGGTCTGGGCTATGTGGTTTTAAGTATTCCCAGAGTATGAAGCTTAAGGTTGTTTTCTTAGTTTTGAATTATCATTTTCACTGTAATATCATAATACTGAATCTGTTCACAGTTCAGAGATGCATTTTATATAGAATCATAGAATCATAGAATGGTAAGGTTGGAAGGGACCTCAAGGATCATCTAGTTCCAACCCCCTGCCATAGGCAGGGACACCTCCCACTAGTACAGCTCACTCAAGGCCTCATCCAATCTGGCCTTGAACACATCCAGGGAGGGAGCATCCACAACCTCCCTGGGCAACCTGTTCCAGTGCCTCACCACCCTTACTGTAAAGAACTTCCTCCTAACATCTAGTCTAAATCTCCCCTCTGCCAGTTTAAGCCCATTGCCCCTTGCCCTGTCATTGCAGGACCTTGTAAATAATCCTTCCCCAGCCTTCCTGTAGGCCCCCTTCAGATACTGGAAGGCTACTATCAGGTCCCCTCGAAGCCTTCTCTTCTCCAGGCTGAAGAGCCCCAACTCCCTCAGCCTGTCCTCATAGGAGAGCTGCTCCAGCCCTCTGATCATCTTTGTGGCCCTCCTCTGGACCCAGTTGTATATGGTAATACAACTGTGATAACAGTTAGAAATCATGAGAGTAGCTCTTGGTGGAGTAGGTAACCTCCAGATTATTCTTCTGGTGGTCTAAGTTCTAAGACATCCTTGTGTTTGGATTGCTCATGTTCTCCATTTACCCCTCTTATATTTTCTTTTCTTAGGTTACTATGGGACAAGTTTATTAAATGAAGCAAGTCACAGGGTATCCATTGGAAATGGTTCAGTTTGACGGTAGATTGAATTCTTTAGATCATTCAGAAAAGATGGAAGCTCTCAGCAAGGGCTGCTTGTCTACACAGATGAAAAATCTTGTTCTGGAATGTGTGGGTCATAGGAGGCAGCTGCCTCTCTGGGTTGTGACAGCTGTCATTAGAGACTAATCTGCTAACTACTCTTAAGAGTAAGATTAAACCCATAACCTTAAACCAGCACTGCAAATCAGCAAGAGGCAGTGACAGAACCTGCATGTCAGTCATGTTATCTCTGTGCTGTTTAGAGGGGAGTATTATAGGATTCTTACTGTCTTCAGTTTTGGGTGCAGTGAGCTACAGCAATACATTTCTGAGGAGGAAAAATATAGCCCCTTGTTCAAGCAGTATATTCAGTCATGGAGTATCACTCTTTCAGGGGAGCAGACCAGTTAAGTAGATTTGTCATTTGGCAGAGGGCTTGAATCTGAACATTTTCCCATTTTAGGGGAGCATCTGAGTTTTAAGCTTGCCTTTAGTTACATAAATACCTGCTGCTAAGCATTTTTCAGAATGAAGCCTCATATACAAATCTATTTTGTTAGGTTACGTTCTCAGAAAGATCAGTTTTGTTTCAAGTGTTTTAATTCATCAGATATGAAGGGTTTGAAGCGCTGAACATGCACAGGATTGTTCTTACCACTTCTTGTGTGTGCCTGTTCAACCAGCAACAGGATATTTTTGTTTACACGAGGAAAATTAATGATGTCTTACACACCTAAATTCTTTACTTTTTCTCTAAAATGTTATTGAACTTAACATTTACCCAGAGGTTACACTTGCAGAGGTTACAAATGCATCCTTCAGAGTAACAGTAATTACAGTAGTAGATAGTCTGCGAAACTGTCCCTGTGCCAAAAAAAACAAACAAGGAGCAGTCCCTTTGGGTGTCTGATCCATTTCTCTCTCTTTTTACTTATACGGGGAAACATTTTTTTAATTATGAAGGGCAGGATAATGTAATAGCTTCAAGAAGAGTAAGGATGGTTGAGAAGTTCTAGTATTTAGTTAATTTGTCACATTAGAAGGGCTCTAAACTGTTAATACCTGTTCACCCAGATTTCAGAAGACTCTGAGAAGTTTAAACAAGTGCACTGAAAGTTTGTGTTTGTAAACATTTATTTTTTTTTTTGAACTGAAAAGGCCTGCATCAGCACACATTGTACAGCCTTGCAAATTACACAACTTGAAAAAAAAAAAGTTTCATTTATGTGCATTAAATCTTTAATGTCCAGTGAGCATCTGCAAATGATGAAAACTTAAACCATTAAAAAGGTTTCCAGCACTTATCAAACAATTACCTTAGTGTGAAAAGGAAGATAGAGATCCATACTGGTGGGAACACAATTAAAGTGCAAACGTTTTGTCACTTGTGAAGATACACTTCAGTTTCTCCACATTTTTGCTAAAAAGAAATATTAAAATGTGATTCAGTGTAACCTATTCATATTCCCCTTTAAATAATTATTAAACTTGCTGGATCAGAAGCAAATCCTTCAAGAGTACAAACTATTCTTAATTCCTTTTCACATTGCTTAAATGAATCTCAAAAATAAATGACCATCTAAGGAGTTAGTTCCTAAAATTATGGTCTTTTTTTTTCCTTCTTAAAAAAACCCAACAAAATCAACAAAAAACCTCAAACAAACAAAGAAAAACTCAAAAAACTGCAAGCCAACCAACAAAAAACCCCACAAAACAAAAACCAAAATAACAAGGGACAAAGAACAGGTTAACTTGAAGATTTGGAGTAATTTTCTAGAAAATGAGTGTAATTAATTGGAAATGGTTCTCTTTTCCCCTCCACCAATCCTCAGGTTCCTGCCTTGGAATGGACAGCTGTGTGCTGGCTGTGAAAAGGGATTATAAAATACAAATCTGAATATGGTTCTTAGGAACGTTTGCTGTACAATAGAACTTTGGATCTGATACAAGAATTCAAAAATATAAAACAAAACTACTATAAAAGTAGGGGGCATTTCAACAGCATTCCTTGTAGACAGCTGCCTGTCTCAAAGATGATTCCTTGCTATTGTCTGGGATAAACTGTGGTTTTTTTCTTCATCTGGCTGGATCATTGGGTTATTTACTCTTCAGTGGCTAATGTCATGACAAAACATCCCAGGAGGCTCTATGAAGAGAACAGAAACCCCATAACATCAAGCCAATCAAGGAGAGGAGGACATGGAAGTAGTAAAGGCTGAGTGTCCACTGATGTAAATGCTACTGAGAACTAGCCCTTTCCAGAACATGAAAGTCGTAGTGCTTCTTGCTTGTTCTCAGCCTGAACTTGTTCACTGAGGTACTGCTTTGTTTCTTCAATGCATTCTGAGCGGCTGACATCGTAGGGAATGTAGCTAGAACCGTGTATGTGGAAGCCAAGTCACTAGGTCTGGATGGCTCAGTGTTCACGCTACCGTCCCCGCTGCCACAGTAACGGCGATGGTGCTGCTGCTGCGTCTGTAGACACTGCGAATCCCTCAGCCACCGAATCTTGGCACCAACTTTTAAAAGTTCTCCAAATAGTTTTTCTGCTTCCACACGAGTTATGCCTTCTGGCAGCTCAGTGATTTCTAGAACTTTTCCCACAACTGAAACAAACAAACAAACAAAAAAAACCCAACTAAATTGGTCGTTGCACTTAACGATACAACAAATACAGTGGAAAATGAGTTATTTCATACTAGTCTCCAGTTGGCTGATACCAAATACACAGGCATTCAGTTTTTTGTGGTCTAGAGAGCCTTTTGCTTTCACATGTAGCACTACTTACAGTTACAAGTGTGTAAATAAAAGCTGAGAGTACAAAGAGGGCCCTCAGAAGAGAGAGGAAAAAAACCCCAAATGATATAACCCCTAACTTTGCATCAGTTTTTAGAACTCATTGTAGCATCTCAGTGGCTTTGCCTCTTAACTCTTCACACAGCACTGTACTAAAAAGTAGCCTGTCTTTCCTCAAGTAATTCTATCCTGTAAATTGTTAGAAAAGTTGATTTATCTGTAACTCTGCAAAAAACTGATAGTAGGTAAGACTTGCAACAACAATTCTTTCCAGTAAAGATATGAAGACAGTTGATGTCAAGTGTTATTTGGATGACATCTTCACCAGCTCCAAGCAGCTAATCTGTAGATCTCTTAATACACCCTCCAGAATGACGTGCTTATTTATATTAGAAGGAAAAAAAACACCCCAACTCAAAGCACAAACTAGGTTATGGTTTATGCTGGATTCTCCATTCCATGCAGCTAAAAGGAAGCAAGGAGATATATACATATTTAATATAACAATATGTAATGTAACAGTATCATGGACCTTATGTCCAGTAAACTGACCAACTTGCTTTTTTGTTTTCAAGTGCTGATATTCTCTGGTGTTTTCTCCAGCTTTCAAAACTACACTTCTCTCATTTAGCCTTCTTCCTCCCCTCTCTTCAAATCAAGCCTTCCACTCCATCATTCTGCTCCCAGTGTTTGCCATGTCCATTTCTGTCCAACCACTCTTCTGGCCCTTTTCCTCACATGTGCTTTTCCTACTACATTCTCTGCCCATCATCATAATTAATTTCCAAGTGGACTGTGTCTATCAGCAATTGTCTACCTGGTTCTCCTGCACCAAGATCTGCTGAAGCAGCCTTCTTCGCTGGTTTCTTTCCCCTGTTTCCATGTTTGTTTCCAGGTTGACACTAGAAAGATCAACATAAATAACATACTTTAAAGACAATCCACCAGTTACCTTAAAATTTCTTGGTAAGCTCAGTGAAAAAACAGGGAAGAGGAATGTCTGGAAAATAACCTGAGCTACCATGGTACAGAAAAGATTGTCATATTCCATATTAGTCTTGGAATTAGCAATCTTGTAGTCAGGGAGACTCAATCCTTGGCTTCAGAATAAAGGAAGGAAATGATGAAAGAAAAATTAAAGGAAGAAAAAACCCAACCCAAACCCACCACCTTCCCCAGCCAAATATGTCACATCTTCTGGCTGACCTTAAGTAGAACTGACCTAACAACACCCCCCACAACAACCCTCCTGAAAAAACCCAACAAAGAACAATGGGAAGTATTCACACAGCATGAAGCTATTAGTGGAAAGCAAGCACCTTCCACTGAGCTACTTTTCTAATGCAGGAACACATTTCCCTATTTGTGGTGGTTGTAACAGTCGTCCTGGATTGGTTTATTTCAGTGTTGCCAGGACATTGTTCTCTTTAATACCTGTTGGCTTGATACTTGTCCACGTAATAAAGGTGGTGGATTGTATTGCAGGGGTTGGCCAAGCAATGGATATCTGGCATCTCCTTAAAGAGAAAGGTAATTAGAAGGGTTTTGCTGTCTTATGCAATGTTCCTCCAAGTTCCTCTTAGGATGCATATCTTACACAGAAAGGAAGGCAGAACAGCTATGCATTTGGCTAGGCTAAGAAAGCAAGATTTGGCAGTTTACAGCAGTCTCATCTAAATCCTCTCACTTTACTATGAGCTTAATATGGCCACCACAGCTCCTCTCAGTGTACTAATAAAATAATTTTCATGGGTATATCCTTGATTAGAGCCAGATACATTATCACTTTCTATTTGCTTCAAGGATCCAGAGACAATGGAATAGAAGATCTTAGCAATCACAGAAGCCAAAGAAACCTAAGTAGTACACTTTCCTACAGGCAACCTTGATTTTTCAAACAGCAATGACAAATACTATGCATGAGATAAGACAGACAGGAAAATAAAGTTTTCTTTATCAGTAAGAAAGACACACAATCTTCTGCAAGCCTTTCTTCACTGTAAATCTTTCTGTGAAACAGATCCATTAACTCTGACTTTGGGAACTATGCCCAGACAACTTTGCAAACTGACAAATGTGGGTTTTTAAATGTTACCAGTATCTCAGTGATCCCTATTTTTATTTTTCTGTTGACATGGCAGCAGAGGACTGAAATTCTTCAGTGATTTTTTTCTGGGTGGATACCATCTGAAATACTAACTAGAGTAGCAACAGTATTGGCTAGAAGCTTTAGTCCCATCTTGCCAGTTTTTCTACAAAGGAATGAAGAAATCCCCCTTAGGTGGTGGTTTGATTCGGCACAGCATCAACTAATAAGCAAGTTTGGCAAAACATTCATCTCAACACTGCATTTCTAGATCCTTTCCCCCAAAAGATAACATGCCAACCCAATGCATCAAGATCAGCTAGTCCCACATTTTTGTTTTCTTTGTAGCTCTAAAATGATAGCCTTTGTGACAGTGTGTGTCAAGTTCTTGATTTATGGTTAGAATTTGGAAGCTTAATTATGTCAAACATTAATATTTTCAATGCTGAAACAAGGAATTTCACACATGAGAAAGCTAGTGAGTTACAGAAGCTATCACAGTAATAAGATGGTCAAAAGCTTTTGAGAATACAGGCAGTAGAATTGGTGCCAAGAGATAGATGAAATTCTGCGTGATGCTTGAGTGGGTAACTTCGATGACCCTGCTTCAATACTTCTACTAAAGTGAGGCACTCCTTGTCAGAAAATCCTCACATATCTTGTATTTTAAAACATTCAAATAGAGAAGATCACACATTTTAGTTAATTAAAAATATACCTTGTCCAGGAACAAAAGGTCTAGAAAACTGAGACACAATAGAAAGAGGTGTTAATGTGGGACGGATGTTCTTCATGGTTGATAGCTGAGCTGGTGCTGGTGACTGGGCCGGTGAGGTGGCAGGGCTACCTACTTGAGGACTATGCTGCAACTGGAATAAACTAGAAATTAGTGTTTTAAGAAGAGTCTAGTTAAACAAGCTAAACAACAACTACAGCTTTCAAAGACTAAAGTTAAAATATCTATATTGAGTATCATTTAGAAGAGATTTTTATTTCTGAAGAAGGTCTTTCATGCAAAGATGTAATTTATGTGAATTTTAAGTCATCCTGAAGAATAAACTGAAAGCTTCATACCTGTGCAGCACTGTCTAAAGTGCTAAGTTCTGTGGACTTTTGCCCCCTTTGATGATCACAGTAATATTTATTCTGTTTCCACTGTGGAGGTGAATGGTTCCGAGGCTGAGGGCTGTTGGGTATGTTTAGCTGCATCATTACTACTCCTCCACCTGGTGGTGGTGCTACTGCTACAAGACAAGTTCAGAGTATGCAGTTAGTTCATCAGACATTTCATTTGTCATTTTAGCAGAACCAACATGAAAGGGAGGGGGGAAGGGGGAAATAATCATTGTTATGCTAAATAAGACGCTGAATTCTAGAGAACTATATAGAGCAGTATCTGCTCTACATTTTCCATATTAGGTAAACCTGTGATAGTTAACTAAGACAGGGCTTCCTAGAATTAGACTGCAGAACCACTGAACCTCATTCTTGCGACTATTTTGGAAACAAATCATTCTTTGTAGGAGTAGCTGAAAGTATTGAACATTCACTGCAGTTACTGCCAGAACAATGTTCAGAAGAACATGTGATATAAAGCAAAAATATGCTTCATTTAAAAACAGAAGTTATGTAGTTAGAAATATGCACAGCAATAACACAGATTTTTCTCTGATGTGACAGCATACATCAGAAAGATCTGGAATCAGCTTTTAGTCAGAGGCAAAGTTACCCTTTATAAGTTCCATATTGCAGTGTTTTTCTGGGCAGACTGGCAATTGACCCCAACATCCCATACCACTTGGCTAATGTGATAGCTACAGAAAAGCCAAAGCCAGGGAGAACAGCTGAACAGTCAGTGTGGTTCTGTGAGGGTCTAGCATGAGGAATTGCAACCAGATGCTTCCCTAGAGGGAAGCCGTCTTCCCCCTTTGGCCTGGCTCTATAATTGAGCCAATGTCCTGTTTACCTGCTCTACCCCTGGTTTACAGCATTTCT
Source organism: Eubucco bourcierii (assembly GCA_013396675.1). Lineage (NCBI taxonomy): Eukaryota > Metazoa > Chordata > Aves > Piciformes > Ramphastidae > Eubucco > Eubucco bourcierii. The sequence goes on from VWZE01024859.1 coordinate 184,839, forward strand.
CAGAAACCACGATCAAAACATGTAATTTAAACAATTTAATCATTCATCTTTGAAGGAGGAGCCTGCAATCTTCTCCACTGATTACCGACATCATAGCATCAGTTAGTAGCAGTTGGATACAGTTTACAAAATGCATTTGTCTTCTGTCTTAAAATGGGCTATTGTTTTCACACCCCAGACTCCACAAAAAGAAACAGACTGCATAGGACAGTTTAGGATAATGAACTCATAATATTAAAACTATTAGTCTTTGTAAACTGCATTCTGCTATATTCAGTACACTGATATTTATAAACCCATCTGAAATATTAGCAACCTTTTCATATCTCTTTTCAATGGCAAAAAATTCTAAGCATGTGCGGCAGATTGAAATGGAAGCATCAGGTATCTGGCCAAGTTTAGCAGAGGATATGGATTTCAGTCTGCTCTGTCCCTGTGAGAGCCACACTGTGAGTATTTCAGTGTTACTGCACAGCAAAATAAAATGTAACTGTTTATGGCTACCTACAACATAATTAGATCATTACATAACCCAAGAGTTTCCAAGTGGTAAAGCCAGAAGCTTACATTGTTATATATACATTTCAGATGTATCAGACAAGCTTCTATAGCTACATTACATTTTATGCAAGGTGATGTTTCATTTTAATATTTTATGCATATAAATAAGTGACACTCAATAACATCTTTGTTTGTAACATTACAGTATTTTATTATGCAGCACCAGCACTCTTTTGACTGATCTCTGTTCTGAGGGAACTGAACACCCAACAGAAACAGGTTTGTCTTTCAAAAACATCTACAGCTCCATTTTGAAAGTGTCACCATCAGAAAAAGCTCATTAAACTGCAATTTTAAAACTTTTTATCTACATTCAGAGAAGCTTGTTCTTTCCAACACTTCTAGTTCCACACAATTTCAGAAAATGAAAGCAAGTGGAATTTTCTTAAACAAACACCTTGACAAAACAGAAGTGTCACAGAACACGTAAGTTAGCTTGTAGACACCTTATTACCAGTCAAACCCATGAGAAGTGAAATCCAGGCAAAATCCTTGAAAGGCTTTCCAGGTTTGCAGTCTGGTCCTCTCTAACTTTTTCAAAGTAAAAAGAACTATGACTCCACTACTTGTGAGCATTTGTCCTCATTGTCCTTACCTCAGCAGCCCTGATGCATCATTTCTGTACCACGTAGTGAAAAACATGCCTGCCTTTATTCTGTCTAAATTTGTTACTCTCTCTGCATAGCAAAGGGCTCCCCTCCCCCAAACCTCCTTAAACTACAGTTTAAGAGTGTTGAACCATACCTCTAAAACAGCATAAAACTAGCACTTCCGGGACAGATTAGGAAGGTAGAACAAACAGCTAATGTGAGCTGTTTTAGACATCCTGAAATGAGCCTTCCAGAAGCCAAACAAACACAAAGCAAAATGGAAACAAAGCCAAACCTGCCCATGAACTACAGCACACTGCTAAACCAGCCATCTCCCCATGTAACTGCACCTTAACTACTAATAAACATGCTCCAAAAATATCTTACAAGATAAATGTTTGTATGAATCACCTCAACTGTAGTGGAATCTAGGTCATTGACCTGGAGTTGTTTAATCTGTTGCTCGCATGCAAAATACTGAGACAGCAGTATGGGAGATTACTGCTTTTTGGACAACGAAGCCTCAGCTGTATCAAACTCCCTATTGGTAAAATAAAGACAGCACTGCTGTGATCACAGGACTGCTTTGAAACCCTTTGTTTGGAGGCCAAACCCTATTGCTCTTCATGCCCTGACCAGTCCATCAATTTTATGGTTGCAAATTCAGAGTTCAAGTGTTTGGATACTAACACTGAAAAACATTTCACGGGTAGGACAAGCTCTATGTCACCACTGTTTTCACATGTTTTTTGTACATCTTCTAAAAACTGCCCTAATATTTTGTAGATGAAAGCAATCCGAACCTGACTTAAGTGCTTATGCACTTAAGTGCAGAAGATGAGTGACACTTACCTGCTGAAGGCTGCCTACAGGCTGCCCCATGAAGTTTGCTATTGTTTCAATTAAGTTCCAAGCTATCATTAAAATAAGTTATAGAAATAGCAATTCAAATGGAGAATCATGAATAAAGCATTTGCAGAGATAGCACTTGAGTTGCAAGTAAGCCACAAAACCAAGGTGACAATTTATGACAGATTTCTAGACAGAATGGCTTAGATGAAAATTCCACTAAAATGTACCTTTTATTGGCTGCATGATGGAAAGAGCAGTGGGTGAACTTTTACACGATGAGGGTGGAGACACTATGCTGTAGTGCACAATGGAAGCAGCCTGCTGTGGCTTTGACTTTGATGAAGTTGGCAATAATGTAGAAGGTGATGCCTTCTGACTTGAATGGTTGCTATAAACTATGAAAGTAAAAGCAGTAAATAAAGCTGTCGTAAAAATAAAACCAAAACACCCCACAGCTTCAGAGCACTTCATTTAGGTTTTTCAGGTAAAAAAAAAAAAGTGACCTCTTCTCTCTAACCAGAAGTCTTACAGTTTTCACCCTTTTCTCAGGAACTTCCAAATGCTACTCTTACTCCATTAAGTGAAATCTAGAAGTAGTGAAACCTTGAGTAGAAGACCCCGTTTCCAGAATGTACCTTGATGATTCTATCAAACGTAAACCCAAATCTTAACATTTCCACCCCCATGTAGCTATTCAGGAACAGATCAGTCACTGCTGACATAGTTCTCATGTCTGTCCCAACTCACAAGCAGATGAGCAAGGTGTTAAAATGCCCATGACTAAATTCTAAGAAAGTAACTTTAGATCTTTCAGTGATAAACAAACAAAGATGTCAAGTTAACCTGCCTCAACACAACTTCAAAAATGGAACACAGAAGGACATATGCTAATTTTAACAGTTAATTGTAAATTAAATCCTTAACAGCAAATACTCATTTAGGCAGCATAGGAACAATTACATATTTTTCAATAAAAATGTCATGCCCCTAACCTGCACACTGCTGTCCTTGAAGCTGCTGTGAGTTGCATGGTGATGATGTTCTAGGAAACTGTATCTGCTCTGATCCAGGAGGCTGCAAATATCCTACTGATGAACTGTAAAAATAAGAATAAAAAAAGAACATGACTAACAGGAACTTATGCTACACTTCTTTCACTACAATCATGCATTTGCTGTCTACACATACTGCAAGTCACTGATACTCTGTTACATTAAAGGTCAGTAATATTCTGACCTGCCCCCAAATCTACTCATTCTTCAGGAGACTGGAGTTTCACATCTCTTCTAGGCAAAAACCAGGCCCTGCATACATTAAGAAGCTGTACTAATCGACCTATTTTGATAAGCTATTTTTGCATCACTAGTGCTGTGTAGGCATAAAGGCATGTAGAATAAAATACCCCACATTTGCTGTCTTGCCCAATTAACCGGAATTAGGTCTGAGTTAAACTATCACTATAGAACCTGCCACGAGACTTTCAGATGCAGTCCCTCAGGTGGAGGCTGGCCCCATTCAGCTGAGCCAGCTCATTCAGCACAGCTAACAAGCATGCCTCTGCTTCAGTGTGCAGTAACACAGCTTGAAGAGATGAGTGTCTTTCCATGGCTTTACAAACAGGGTGTGGGAAAAGGAAACCACCTTTTCTCTGTTTGGAATATGTAGGAAAAGGGTAAGTTTATTTATGCCAGGTATTTTTCAATGCATTCAAGGAAAAAAACTGGTGAGTAACAGACACAGGCAAGTCAAACCACTAAACTTCATACTGCCAGAGGTAGAACATCAGGTTGGTGGATCATAATCAGAATGGTGCTTAGAGAATCCTCCACTTCATCTTTCCATCCTTTGTCCCATAGTTCAGCTACATAATTTTAATGTAAAGATTCCCTTCCATTAAAGCAGACAAACCTCAGTAAAAACTAAGCCAGATGGGTTCCTATCTGCATGAGATGTGTGCTCCAACACAGCTTCTCATCTGTCTAGTGATTACAGTTTTCAGCAGCGACCTGCAGGTGCGAAGCTATTCGGTTCCTGCTGAACAGTATTCTGCTGGCCTTGTCAAAGTGCTGCAACACAACTCTTTTGATAAAAGCATGATGCTGTCATTAGTTGCTAGTCTGCTCTGAATTCCTGACAAATGTTTTCCTGTTCAAAAGAGAGGGGCATTCCAAATGATGCAAAAGATCAAGCAACAAAACTTACTTCAAAAATGTCTTGGATTGTGTCTACCTATGACTTCACTGAACCTCAAATAGAACTACAGATGAAAAGGATAAAAAGAACCTTCAGACACAAAGATGAATTTGTATTCCAGCAGATGCTATGTAGCAATGACACAAATGCTATGTAAGTCTCTGCACTCAGAAAAGGACATTGTTGCTTGTTTGAAAGCTGCAACCGAGATATTTCTAAATAATGCACATTTGTAACTTCAAACAAACAGAAAAAAACTTTTAACATGCATTAATCCTAATGAATCCTTTTAGGTATCTGCCTATCTGCTCTGTCACCAACCCTGAAACTCCATCGGGGACACAGCTGCATACACAGGGAGGTCTGTATACGTAGGCAAATTTGCTGTTGCCAAGGTAGGTTCACAAAACATTATTTATCAAACAAAAGCCAAGCACAAGGAAAAAAAAAAAGTTTCTACGCTTGTTTCATAACCAGCTTGGTGCCAGCAGGCCTTGGTAGCTACACAGGCTCAGTAAGCCAAGCTCCTTCCAGACAAAGCTCCAAAAACAGAAGAAAACTTGCCTTTTTCTGGGATTCAAACTCTTCTCTACACCTTATTAAAGTAGTACCTTTGAGCAAACCAGTGGATATTGATACTCATCTTAAATGTCACTGCAAAAAGGCACTGCTACTGAAAACACTGTGCAAGAAAAGGAATGCAGTAAACTTAAGATTTGGAACTGTAGTAAAGTATTGCAGAGAGTGATGTGGAAACAATGTTTTCCAGTCTAGCAAGTATGTCCCAGTTAAAGCAGTACTGGTTGTTTTGATTAGCTGCTTAATAGCAAAAGCAGATACTAAATTGTCTATAAACCTGCCTTTAAAATATATTTTATTATATAGCAGATCCTGATAGTTATTACAACACAACTAAGCCTGGTTGCTGAGAAATCAAACAACTCTGTTAAACTCACCTTAAATTATTCTGTTGGCCTGATGGAATGACACTGTAGTAAACTGGCATTCCTGTGGTGGGCAACCCTTGATTTGACTGACTGGGAATGATAACAGGCTGCTGATATGTCTGCTGGGGCACTGCTTGGGAACCTTGAGGCACCGAAACCTAAAATTCAGAACACAGTAAGATTTACATCTGTGACCAGTGTTTCCTTCTGCCTCCTGACCATCACCTACATTGTTTTAAGAACTTTAAAAAAACCAGAAGCTGAAAGATCTTCTGGAGTTCCCTAACTCCTGAAGACTAGTGATAATAGCTGATGGAAGAATAGTGCTTTATTTAAAAATTCCACTTTTTATCCTCCCCCAAACTGGAAATGTTGGTTCTGAGGGACTCCATCAATAAACAAAAGATTTTTTTTCTCTACAGTAGGAAGGAAGGTGGTAGGGTGGGAAATCTTGAACTTTTCCTCTCTCACCCTCTGAATCACAATTAACGCAGCACTTGGCTTTCAACAGAACTAGACCTTGTACACTTGTGACAGATTTTCTTCTCATCTCATTTGTGGGTTTTTGTTTGTTTTTCTGTTTGGTTGTTTGGGGTCTTTTTTGTTTGCTTTTTAAATTTCTGTCCCCTAACTCAGTTTGACAACTGTATGCAGCTTTTTGTCATTTACAAAGTAATGGATTTAAAAATAAAATAAAATTTAAAAAAATAAAAATTAAAATCACTGACACACAAGAGTCATTGGGAAGTTATGAATACACTACCCACCTGATAAGATGGCACTGAAGGATATGGAACAATCACACCTTGAATTTGATTCCCAACGTTGTTGTGTTGGCCACTGACTAGATTTTGACTCTGAGGCTGCTGAACTCCAACTAAACCCTGGTAGCTTTGCTGCTGGTTGGGCAAAACCTGGTAACCTGAAATTATACATTTAAAATCTTACTTTGAAATAATGAACAAGTTTTATACACAGTTGCACGTGTGAAAATGTATGTGTAGCATTTTCCAATGGCTCGCTAAATCTCGCAACTTCAGAGTTGAACATATCATGCATATAAGAAGCCAACATTGAAATTAGCAGATCTATTCACTTGGATACAGCATGAGATACTTCACATACTATTTGCAATGCTGCTGTCACATGCTTGCCATATTTATTTACACTCTAAGTGGATTACATGCATTAACACCTTGATTTGATAGGTGAAAGCTAAAAGCACTAGAACAAAGCATGCCAGATAAGTATCAGAACAAGTTAACTGTCCATTATGAACAAGGCCTTTCTAGGTACTTCAGCTTTGAAATTCTAGTTATGCTAAGCTCTGCTGCTACCTCAGGTGCCCTAGGGTTGAGAGTATCTTGGCTATAATTCAAAACCAAATCACACTTCAAGACAATTTGTGTAATGCATGTATGCAAATCTTTTTAAGAAGGGCAATTTCCATAGAAATCTGTAATGGGAACTGCAAACAATCTTTCAAGTAAAGCTATGTTTGGATGCAGTGGAAGACATTTTATATTCCAAGTGGTAGTGGTCTTGGAATTTCACATTCACCACGAAGTAGTGTCTGTACAACAATTTATTATTGCTTAAACTGCTGCCTTTCAGAAATGGCCTAAAAAAAACCCCAAAGCCCACACCAAGTATGGATGCCAAACAGGAAATCTGTGCAGTTATTAGGTCCAACCTTAACTTCCACTTTTTTTTTTTTTTAAAAAAAAGAAGTAATAGGCAACTACTACCACGACCAAAACACATGCAGAACACAAATGCAGTTCTTTGTCATACTCTGTTGTACAGGTACAAGCTACTTACCACAGCAGCAAAACCCCGTAACTCTCAGTGTGTCTGAGACAAGCCACTTACTGCTCCAGAATAACAAACCTGGGCTTGTCAAGATGCACTGACAGCAAGAAAGTGTGTGCATTCACATTCTACTGACCTTGTCATTCCCCATGCTCCCTACCTTGGTATGGAACTATAATAAAGCAGATACAGCTGCAAAAACTCACTTGGAATTCTTGTTTAAAATATTGCATGGTCTATTCTGAAATCATCCAGTTAACACAAAACACTTTTGATACGCAAACCCCACCAGCCTTCATTGATCACACACATACAGGGTAGAATGAACATTACTGCAGTCTCAGCAGGCTGTCTCTATAGAAATTGTGACAATGAAGGCTAAAAAAAGAGTTTGAATGTAACAAAATACTGCTTCAGAAAATTAAAGGGAGAAGATGCAGTTTGTTAAATTCAAGAGAGCTATTAATCAGAAACACACAACACATTGTAAATGTTTTCAGAGTACTATACAAAACTTCAGAACAAGACATGCTTGAATTACGATTAGTAACGAGATTTAAAAATAACTCTGAAACTTGAAGTGTCCATAGAAATCCATCTAATACCCATAATAAACAAAATGCTTAAATGTACTTTGATACAAAATGACCTACGGCACCTAAAAGGCAGCAGAACGTGAGGCTGCAGTGTATGACAGACCCAATCCATACAGCTGCCATCTAAACTCCTCATTTCCCAGAAACTGCAATGTAGCTGTGAATATTTCTCAGCTTTTTCTGGCACTTCCAAAGACAGACACGATCAATTTTGCAAGCAGGGAGAGCTGGAACAATACAAATTGACTGCCAAGAAGGTTCCCCACAGCGTTCCAAAGAATGCTCTATTTTTAGCTTCAGTTTCACCTCTGCATAGAGAGTGGTCTGACAGAAATGCAGCACTCAGCAGAAAACCCACACCTGCTGCAGCAGATTGTCTCCCTATACAGAAACACTCTGAAAAAGTGAATTAAAAAAAGAAGCAAGCTTCTTAACATTTACATAATTAAAAAGAAACCACTGTTAATATTTAAGTTAACTTGCAGAATATGGAAGTATATTTTGTGAACAGCACACTGAAAATAAGAAACAGCCTTTATACAAGAATGGAAAAGCAAGTACAATCACTCAGTTAACAAGCTATGAGTATGGCTTGATTACAACTATTACAACTATAGCTATTAACCCTGGGCCATGTGAAGCAGAAGCTAGCTGAACTTCAGCTGATGTTCCTGCAGCAATTGCAGTTCAGACAAGACTTGTAATCAACCTGTGGGTCTCATGGTCTCTGGGTCCTCATTACCATGGTAGTTGGAAAGACCTTTTCTTAAAGAGTTTTCTCACAGTATGTTTTGGGCAACCAAAGCATTTTTTAATAAAAGTGAACCCCCCAAAAATGTCACCTGAAACCCCTTTAAGAAGGAAGCCAGGAAGCAGCTGAAAAAGAGACCGGTTCACTGTGAGAAATGTAAACCTCTCAGACAGTGTTACGGCCCCGAATCCAACAGCTCATAAATAAAGTCAGGCCACTTCTGCATTATTAAGCCCTAAGTGGCTTCAGTTGCCATGCTCTCAGCAGTTGTCGTCTTTTATCTAAGTTTGTGTTTTTGTAGTTAGTAACCACTTTCTAGGATGAATAAACCCTATGGCTTTTCTGTAATACACAATGTGTTAATTCTCATTTTTGCCCAGACACTTTGCTGTTTTAGCCAAGTATCACACTGCCTCTGGTCTCAAAACCAGCCATAGTGTCAACCATTTCAGATGTAGCTGCGTGGCAGCTTGATACAAAGATTTATGATTTAAAATAGATCTTCAGAGATGTAATTCCAAAGCAGACCACCTCCTGAGCAGTTTACAAAGCAGAAAACATAGTGAGGAACCTTTCATCTCTAGAATGCTCAGTCAAATGTGTCTCCAAAGCAGTAAATGAGAGCCAGCAATGGCTAAGCAGCAGTTCAGACATTGAGAGTTAAATGCTAGTTATGCAGTTGGTATTAAAATACTGCTACCATTAGCCAACACCAAGAAACCAAATAGGATTGACTGGAATTATTGGCTGGAGCACTCCTTCACTATTTAAACATGATCCCTGAATGTCAGGGTATGAGGTACGGTAAAGTAGCAACCTGTACAGCTTGCTTACTTCATTTGTTCTAGGGACACAGAGGGAGATTTTAGCTGCTGATGCTTTTCACCCTATCCACATCACAAGCAGTGAAATTTAAGCAAAAGGTAAAAATGCTGAACATACAAGAAAGAAACAAACTTACCCTGTAGCACCCGATTTCTCCCTTTGCATCTTGGTACTGATGCACCCTCACCCCATGCTTTCAAGCTCAGATTGTTGTGTTTGCTACATGTATAAACTAGGCTCTCCAATTTAAAGTATCTGTGCTACTCACATGTGCTGTGCCCATAAACAGGTAAGTCACCCCAGCTGAGCCCCGGGCTTTGTGCTATTAAATAGCCTAGGTATTAAAAATTCTGAGGAAGGAAAACAGATTGTGTAATACAGTTGGATAATCTTTAAACAGCAGCAGATAAATGTAGTTGCAAAAACAACTATTTGTTTTCTTTTAAAAAATTGTCAATACACAGTGAGGAGAAATGAAAAGTGGTGCATTGTGTCCACCTGTGACCTGAACCCCAAACTACTATGTCAAATGTCACTGCTATTGGAGCACCTCCTAGAAGAACTGCAGGAGAGGGAAACATGCCTCTTGCAGTCTTCATAGAACAGCTATAAGTAAATCCAGCTTTTACAAATATTAACTGATTTTTCATCCTACTACTGTACAGCACCACATAGCTAGGAGTGGGGAGAAGAATTATTTAAAAAAAAAAAAAAAAAATCTTTCTTCCTGAAGGAAGTGGAAAGGAAAAATAATATCTAATGTAGTCAACTAAGGTATGGTATAAAAGCCTGATTTAGGGATATCTGCCTCCAAATATTATAAGGTACTTATGAAAGTTGAGACTGTGATTTAAGATACTATGCAGAACTAGTTTTTTTTCAGGAATCCAAATCTTATTGAATAAGTCGTAACAATATTTTCAAGTACAGGTTATCAGAATAATGGAAGCTATAGTTAAAATTTGTAAGGAGAAGAGATGATTGGAAAGAAAAGAGACAGAAATACAGCTTGATAATGCTCATAGAACAGTAAATCAGGAACAGCTGAAAGGTCTTTACCAAAAACAGGACGAGCAGAGTACTAAGTCTAACCACTTAAGATTCATTAAATATTCTGCTCAATACCCAGATACCTTTAATCATAGGACAGAAAGACAAATTCAAACAGAATCTTCTGCACAGGCCTCTTTTCATGCCACAGCATGGTTTTGAACTTTCAGCTAAGGTACATCTCTGCATAGTGACATCATTTAAAGGTACTAATTAATTTTACTTTGCAAGTTACTGAAAAATTAGTAATTAAGTTTTAAAAATTATTCAGTTCAGAATTTTGAAAGAGAAAAAAGAATAAAGTATTATCCTTTAATGGAAGTTGCATCACAAGGCACTCACAGTAATGGTTCAAATAAAAAATTCCCTGAACAACTGACTCAATTTTTCCACCGTAGGTTAGTTACACTCTGTATCATGTACCATGAACTTCTATTTTCTTTGAAACTTTACAGCAAAGTAAGTTTAAAAAAGCAAAACCAGAAGAAAACACAGCCAAACTGCTCTAATGAAATAATAAAGGAGTCCAACAAACCTGTCTGCTGTCCAGGCTGTGCCAATGCTTGGTTTTGCTGTGTGTTGTAATGCACAGACACAGGTCGGTACTGCGGATTGGAGTGTGGGTACTGACTGGGGGTACAGTAACAAGCTGGCATCTAAAAAACCAACAATTAAAGAGACTTACTCCCTGCACATCTATAGAAGGTAGACACTTAAATACAAAAATAATCACCTGATAAACAAGCAAAACTTACTCGAAGTTGCAACAAACTTTAAACAGTTCAACAACTAAACAATACGTATGCTACAGAGATTCCCTATTAAGGGGCAACTTCACTGCAGAATTTTTACAAAGACATTGAATCACACAAGTTGGAAAAGACCTCCAAGATCAAGTCCAAACATTAACATCTTCTCACTTGTGCCCTGTGATAGGACAAAGGGCAGTGGATGTAAGCTACAGCACAGAGAGTTCCACCTCAACACGAGGAATAACTTCTTCGCTGTAAAGGTCACGGAGCACTGGAACAGGCTCCCCAGAGAGGTTATGGAGTCTCTTCTCTGGAGACTTTCAAGACTCGTCTGGATGCGTCCCTATGCAACCTGCACTAAATTATATGGTCCTGCTCTGGCAGAAAGTTTGGACTCAATGATCTCCTGAGGTTCCTTCCAACCCCTAACATCCTGTGATCCTGTGAACCTAACACTGCCACCACTAAAACATGTCCTGAAGTGTTGCACCTACGCATTCCACCATATCCATCACTTCTCTGGGCAGCCTGTTCCTATTCTTAACCACATTTTAACCACATCTGAACAACAAGAAAACTACAAGGAATAGGAGTTTTACCAGCCACAGTTAAATAATTACCTAGGTGATTATTGCTCAAGTAAACTGAAGTCATTCATTTTGAAGCATGCAAGCCAGAAACTGCCCCCAAGCCCAAAATGGCACACAGCTGCAAGCGAAGGAGAAGTCTGCTCCATGTAAAAAAGCTCATTACAGAGCAGCATGATCAGTGCTTACATGCAGCTTGTGACAGAATGGAAACAGAGCCATTGTACCTGTGGCACAGGTTGCTGCATGTATCCCTGTTGCTGGAGGACTTGCTGGTTGACAGGGTGGCTAGATGTTGAATAGCCTGGAGCAGAAACCGGTTGGCCAGAGGGTGGTGGAGGCGGAGCAGCTGCAAGGATATAACCAGACTGCTGTGGAGGCTGGAGAACAACAGTGGACTGGAACATAGCAGTATGAGGTTCAGTTGGATCAGCAGGTGGCTGGCGGGCAAGACTCATATGGCTGAACTGTGATCCTAGGTTGTCTTGCTGTAATAGTTAAAAAAAGGAAAAATTACATCCACAAATGTACAAAAAAAAAGACTAAATCAGCCAAATACCTCAGTAAGTTTCAGGTATGCAACTCTCAAATTACAGGGCATTAGCAACATCAGCCAAACAACAGGAAAGAGCAAGACAGAACATTAGTAAATTATCTTCGTGGTTAACAGCAGAAGAGAACATGGGCACTCTGAGGTTTTGCTCATTTCACTGCAAATACTTCATTTTTGGTTTACATCTGCCTCTATTTTAGAATTCATCTGTCAAAAATGAAGTTAGAATTTGTGTCATGAAATTTTTCTGACTGCACTCCTCTAACCTGGTATTACACTACATGCAAAGATTTCTTTTAGCCTGAAATCAAGTAACGACTGCAAGAAATGTATTCCAGTGGTAACCTACTATCTGTATTTTATTAACATCTGAAACTACAATATTGATTGCACCAACCAATGCAGGAGTCCTGTGAAATTTGAAGCTTCTATCACTGTAACTCCAAGCTCCTTTTCTCTACAAGCAATTCAGCATCAAATAATCAACATCCTGGAAATTAGAAGCAATTGCTAATATTGTTTGCTAAACATGAAAATTTGGTTCATTCCTCAAAAGTGGACTCTCCAAACATGGGAGGAACATTAAAAATATTTTAAGACCACTTGATCTTCTCTTGCATCATCTGGAGGAAGACAGGATTAATAAAAAGAGTAAGTACCGGCTCTTTTCCTGATTAGCTACGCTCACATTTTATGATAAAATTTTATAGTTCCCAAGCTAAATATAGTGTTAATTACTACTGAAAATGCAGATTTGCACCTAAAACTTTATTCAGAATATCTTTACATCTTAAAAAGCCTTATTTTAATTAGATCAACAATCTGTCTTTGGCATTTCATTCCTTAATGATGCCTATCAACACAATTACATTGCTTTTCTACATTGGATTTTATGTTTTGGTTTTTATAATGCCTAGTTAAGAGAGGAGATATTGATATTATTTAGAGAGAGCCCCCAGCACAGGAAGGACATGGAAGTGTTGGAGTGGGTGCAGAGGAGGGCCATGAAGATGATCAGAGGGCTGGAGCAGCTCTCCTATGAGGACAGGCTGAGAGAGTTGGGGCTCTTCAGCCTGAAGAAGAGAAGGCTTCGAGGAGACCTGATAGTAGCCTTCCAGTATCTGAAGGGGGCCTAAAGGAAGGCTGGGGAGGGACTATTGACAAGGTCTTGTAATGATAAGAGAAGGGGCAATGGGTTTAAATTGGCAGAGGGGAGATTTAGACTGGATGTTTGGAGGAAGTTCTTCACAGTGAGGGTGGTGAGGCACTGGAACAGGTTGCCCAGGGAGGCTGTAGATGCTCACTCCCCGGAGGTGTTCAAGGCCAGGTTGGAGGCGGCCTTGAGTAACCTGTACTAGTGGGAGGTGTCGCTGCCTATGGCAGGGGGTTGGAACTAGATCGATGTTTGTGGTCCCTTCCAACCCTACCATTCTATGATTCCATATTAACTTACTATTACCTCAAAAAGATGTCCAAATGATAAACTCAATCCATAGACATTTATTTCTGTTACAGTACCAGTAAGAATACATTCTAAACTGGTCAGTTTGTTCTGCAGTGAGATGTTCAGTTCAAGCTTGACTAGCCACTAAATGTGGTATTGCCAATAAAGGGATAAAGCAAATTTTCCTGGTACCAACTACAGATGTGTTTCATTTAGATTATGAACCAAGACCACCAATCCTTTTCACTATGCTACTACCATCAGCATTTTTGGAACTGGCAGCAACCTTAGCATTTGAACTCATTTCCTGAACTTGAAATGCTCTGGAATCACTACAAACCTGGAAGGAGTTTCATTCTCTGCTTTAATACCCATATGGCCAACAACAACCAACCTGACTTGGGAAGATTAATCGGCAACAACCGTAATTAATAACAGGGCAGGAAAGTGAGAAATAAAATCAGAACTAAAACCAGAGTCCCCCAAAAGCCCTGTTTCTGCCCAAGCTCAGCTTCACTCCTGAGTCGTCCATCTTCCCAAAGTGCCAGTCATGGGGAATGGGGGTTCATAATACTTAGTCTGTTGCTCCTTCCTCCTCTTAGTCTTCTCCTGATCCCGTGTGGGGTCCCACTCATGGAATGTAGTCCTTCATGAACCTCTTCACTATGGGTCCTTCCTATAGTCTACAGTTCTTCATGAACTGCTTCACCATGGGTCCTTTCCAAGGCTTTCAGTCCTCCAGGAAGACTGCTCCTTTATGGGTCTCCCACAGGGTCACTGGTCCTGCCAGAAAACTTGCTCCTGCATGGATTCCTCTCCATAGGCCACAGGTCCTACCAGGACCCTGCTCCTGCTCTCTACAGGCTGCAGCTTCCTTCAGGGCACCTCTGCCAGCTCTGGTGTGGGATCCTACACAGGCAGAAGGTGGGTAACTGCTCTACCACGGTACTCCATCAGTTGCAGGAAGAGAACATATTTCACAATGGTCTTCTCTGCAGGCTGGAAGGAATCTCTGCTCCAGCAGCCTTTCCTCCTCCTGCCCTTGGTGTCTGCAGAGTTTCCTCACTCTTCTCCCCTATGATTGCTGCACAACATTTTTTCCTGTTTTCTTAAATGCTTTATCACAGAGACATCACCAGCACCAATGACTGACTTGGCTTTAGGCAGTGTAGGGTCAGGTATCAGAGATCCCTGAAATTAGTGCTGTCTGACATGGGGCAGCTTCTGGTCCCTTCTCACAGAAGCCAGCTTTGCAACCCAACATAAACGTGTTTTTTCGAAGTATCACAGCAGCCTGGTGAACTCAGAAGCCTCCCTTTTGACCTGGGCTCTAGTTCAGATTCTGCTTTAGACAACTCTGGGTTTCAGATCCCATTTGCGTGGGATTTTTTTTTTTTTGTTTATACATCTTGGTTTTTAAACACCAAAGACTTCATTTCCAGCTTCTATTTACTAAACAAGGGATACTAGTGAAGTGGTAGTGTTAAGAGTTCCAGTAAAGAGGTTACAAGAATGTAACCTCAGAAAATCAAAACAGCTGACCCCTCAAAATGAATTAGGGTTCAGCAGGAGTAAAAGCAAGCAAACAAATAAGACAGGATGGAAATGGGTTAATCCAGGACATAAAGTACTGACTGGCTAACGATAGCACTCAAAAGCTGTTCCTTCACATAGGGAAGTAACATATATCTAAATACAGAGCTTTAAAGTCTCAGGAACCACTTTCCCCCACTTGGGTAATTGTTTTACTGCGATTGAGAAGCTCATCAGTCATTGCACTGGTATGACACACCACTTACAAGCCACCAAGCAAAGCTCAGCAATCACTAAAGATTAAGTCATGCAGAGAGGAGATGAAGAGAAGATGCAATACCACAGAATATGGCTGTGTAGAGGAGACGGGCAGGAGCGGGGGCGGATAAGAGACTGCAGAGTACGGAACAGGCTGGGAAGAAGGTTGCAGAGGCCGCATAGGCTGAAGAAATAACAGGTTTATAAACATGGTTAACATCAGGAGTAAGAGAAGCGAAAACAAGTCTAAGTCATTTGTAACAGAAAAAGCAACTATGCTCCATTACCAGAAAGGAAATTGATACCTCTTAAGGTCAGGACTGCATCAAATTAAAACAGAAGTAATTTTCAATATGTCAGTCTTTCAGCAGAAGCACAGCCTGTTAACTATTTTTCAGAAAATTTTTTCTATTTTATATTTACTGTTTCTCTTTGATTTTTTTTAAATTATAAAATAACAATAGCACATGCATTCTAAATATGAGTTGTTTCAAAGTATCTGAAGATAGAACGAATTTACTGCTAAGCACAAATGAAACCACTACTTTCTCTTATTCAACAAAACTAAAAATTTTTTTTCTGAGCTGTGATTATCTGAACATCAGAGAGATGTCATTGCTAATCATAGTTTGGACAGGTTGAACTTCAAGTGTCCATTGAGAAGAGGACTGCAAATATCACATACACACTTCCATTAAAAACAGCGAGAAAGAGCACAAGTAAGCCTTTAACTCTGCTGTAGCACACACAAGTATCCTGAATGGAAGATTTGAACAAGGGAAAGAACAAAGAAAGGGTTAGATGAAATTCTATAAATAACTTTTGATAAAACTTGAGAACAAATTGAAAATAGCACAGGAACTGAGAGCCAGTAGCTTCATGTCTGAAATAGGTGCCGAAGAAAAGAGATAGAACTCTCTCTCTTCTGCCCACAAGCACCCTTTGCTTTTCTTCTTATTCAAGGGCTGAGGTCACCTTTAATCTGGTCCATTTTGCTAAATTTCTCTTGTACTAGAGGAAGATAAAATATCCTGTACTTCAGCATGCAGTTCTGTAAGCAGAGTAAGTCAGAGTGCCACTAAGGAGGGGTTCATACTCTACCAGCCCTAAGCTACTTCTTTTGTGTTGTGAGTGCATTTCAAGAGTTCAGCTAGCTGAAAAATAACCTTAAGACAGAAAGACAAAGATTCCAGTTGGATTAACTCTCTTCTCATATTGCTGCCTATATTTTTGTTAATGCCAGGGGTAATTGCACAGTGTGGCTAAGGAAAAAGGCAGAGTCTCTTTTCCAGAGCAATCTAGGGTAGTTCTTGATACCAGAGCATTGTCACATTCCAAAGCCTCATTTTTTTTTTAATGAAAGGTTGCCTACCACACTTAGTAGCAGAACCAGTAAAATTCTGAGGACTATGACAGAAGAACTCCAGTTACCCACACCTGTGTAGCTATTACTATCTTAACTTGTGCTTCCAGCAGATTGCGCCTACTGCTCCCTTGCTATCAGACAGCAATCTGACAGCATCTCGTGACTACGAGCACCATGTATTTGACATGTGCACCTGTGAGAGGACGTGGTTTGCTGCTGGCTGCTGTTGAGGTGTTGAGGGAAGAGGAGGCTGTTGCGGAGGTCCAGGCACTTGGGTCCTAACAGGTTGCTGAGGCATGGGAGGATTGTACACAACTGGAGTCCCATCCGGATTAAGGAATGGCTGACCTGAGAAGTTGGAAGAGAACAAAAAAAAGCAATGACAGGCAGCCGCATCATCTAAGTTCGGAGAAAATAAAGACTAATATATTTACTCTAGATAATTGATAAATTTTGAAAAGAAGTGAAGCCAGGCTGTTATGACAGACTTAGGCCAACCCCCACAGCTATACTTAAAACAGCAGTGACTACCAGCCCTCATTTGACAAAATACATGCAGTTAAAAACCTAAACATTTAAGGTTAATAAAGATACCTCACTCTTCACTTAGGGAACACAGACATTTATTGTATCCTGCTTCTCTTGAAAGGTCATTTTTAATTAAGTGGATTCAAAGAGGCAAACTAATAAAGGAAAACCCTACTAACAATACTCTTTTAAGGAATTTTTAAAAATTAAATTAGTCTCCTCTAATCAGTTTGAACAGCAATGACAACGCAGAAAAGCTTAAAAGGCAAGTGTTTTTCAAAAAGACCTAAAACACAGTGAGCTGCAATGGTGTTCCCATAGATGCTAATGAGCTTTCAAATAACCTAGTATTCTTCTATTTGATAATGTGTAACTTCAGTATTACAGCAGTGAACTAATGAAAAATAACTGGGGAAAAAAAATACTTCTAAGTAAATTATGAACAATGAATTATGAAGTGATTTATTTTTGTGCCTGGGTTGAAAGAGAACAAAACATAAGGAACAACAGATTAGCTATCAAGGACCTGTGTTTAGCTGCTTAATGACATGTCTTGCATTGCTTATTTTGGTGTTTATTTGAAGGTCCACATACTGATGTACATTTTTCTCTCCCCTCCCCTTATCTGACATTCTTTCCAGAAGGAATGTCACAGGAGAGAAATTGAGTCTGAATGGAGACTTAGTCTTTGCATTCTAGCCAGCATCCTGTCAAAGCAGACTAATGTTCATCCAGACTTCTTTGTGCCATCATGTTTAAAATGCAACTGGCCAACATAAAAGAGAGAACTAAGGCAAAGAATGCAAGAGATAGCCAGGAAATAGCAACAGATCTGCTAAAATAAGCTCCATATTATGTAGCTGGACTGCAGGTGATCAAGCTATATTCAAATCTAGTTTAATGGATTTTTCTTTAATGCTGAACAACTGGGAATGTTCTACCACTTGTGTAATCACAGGAGCTTAACTTTTTCCCTGTAGTGACTGAAACAGAGGTGGATTTTCCTAATTATTGTCTTCAACTACTGAGAACGACAACTCTGCCCATCATTCACTGGTTTGCTGAAAGGGATAAAAAGCCAAAATGTAAATAATCTGTCCCTCTGCTCTGGGATGCTTCTCCCTTCACTTTGCCTTTACTCCTCTCCAGTACCTTCCACTAACCTTGGCTACGCAGACAACAAGTACTCTTTGCTGGTTGTTTTAGTTTCTGTCTGGGAAGGAAGAGAGAGAAGGTGACCGAGTCCCTTTTGGGCAGTTTCTTTGTCCAGAAAGGAATTTGGATTTATTATTTTTAATTTGCATGTAATAGTAAACATTTGTAAATATATTGTATTTATATGCTTGTAAATTTAGCTTTGATGTAAATACAGCTTTATCTTACTTCCAAGCTGTCTGAGCTGGTCTAAATTTCAATGAAGGAGGGAGGGAATAGGGAAAGTTCCTAACCTACCACAATATGCAGAATGACAAGCTCATAACTGAAAACGATTTGATACTCGCCATTTTAAAAATTATCTAACTGTATCATGTGCTTCTGTGTTTCACATGAATAACTTTTAAGTTGGTGGCATTGTTACAGTGCCTGCAGTACCTGTTTTGCAGCATAGTAACAGAAGATTTTAGTATGGCCATGCTATAAACTCACAACGTGAATAGTGCCAGCCAGCACTCTCTGTATTTAATGTACAACACACAAAGCAGTCAGAGTATGCAAACACTAAGCTCACCACTACTTTTAACAAAACCTGTTCACTAATCATCATATTGTTTTCAGATGGTCACCACACACAATGTGTAAGACATACAACCATCATCTTAGAAACAGAAAAGCTAAGTGAATGAATAGTGCTATTGTCCAGAACCCAGATCTGTGATAATTAGATGCTATGCTCATATTTCTAAACATTTTTTTTAATCAAAGCTGGCTTAAACTACTAATTTCTACAGTAAGGCATTTAAGAGAAACCTCTGACAGCACATCGGTATGCATCATCACGTAAAGAAAAATAAATTTGTATATAACAGCAACTGATTTGTATTAAGGAAAAAGAAATGAATCTATTTCAAAGTTAAATCCTTTAAGTATAGGAGAGAAATACTGTAAAACGTGTACCAGATCAATAGTACATATGATATTTATGAATGTTAAATAACTCATCTTTTTAACAACCCTCCTGCAAAAAAAAATTAGTTTAATAAAACATCACACACCATTATATTAAAACAGAAATACATCTATAGAATGACGTGAAATAGATCTTTAAAGAAACAAATCTATACACTACAGTAAAAATATAATAATTTTCTAAAAACTATACTGTGTTACATAAAAGGTAAATTAAAAATTTCAGGATTTCTTGACGTCTACAATAAAGTAAGTCTGCCCAGAGCATTCTAACTAGTCACTTGCTCCAGGCCTGTAGTTATGCATTTCCTTGTTTCTGCATCAATTTCATACCACTTACTAAAAATCAGTATTGGCCAATTACTTCAACATTGTTTAATCCTGTTTTCAACTGATAAACAACAGTCTGGAAACAGTATGTAAACCCAGTTTTCTTTCTTTCACTTGCATTAACCCAGTGGCATGAGCACAGAGATGCAAGAATATGTTGCAATGAACACAATGAAGGATGATAAATTCTTTCAAGTCAAGATGAATACTTTTTCAGGCTCTCTGCCCTCACTGAAAGTGTTTTATAGTAGCCTTGGGAAAGAATTTTCTCTCTCCTCAAAAAAACCTTCAAACAATTCCTTTAAGTTGCTGCATTCTGGATAATAAATCACAGGATTTTTGTATTTCGTCCAAGTCACTCATTAAACTTTACACAGAAGTTAAAACTCCAGTAGAGAAAAATCAGGTAAGTTTATTGGTTTCCTTGATCCTTTCTTTTTCAATTATGCACACTTGAACAACCACAGTGGAGGCAAAAAAACAAACAAAAAAAACAAAAAAGAGGAAAAGAAAACGAAAAAGAAAGTACAACACTGACATTCGGTCTTAAGTAAATACTTGTGCATTCTTCCCCAAGTTCTCAACTGTAACAAAAGCATCCACAAGCGTGTACCAACCTGTTTGAGGGTTGATCAGAACACTGCCAGGTGGTATGCCTGCAGCTTCCAAGGGAAGCAAAAAGAAGCTAGTGCTAGTAGGTGCCACTTGCCCGCTTATGCCACCATCAAAGGAAAGAGAGTTACTAGTGCTGACAGTTGGATAGACGGCAGGCGTGCCATGAGAAGGCTGGCTTAGAGCTGGCACTTGAAGAGGCTGCTGGGTGTGAGAAAGAGAACCCGTGGATGACCCTACACTACTAGAAGACTCTGAACCTAGGAAAGGAGTAATGAGAAATTGTTTTTACCTAGAGATAGAAACATCATGCTCACTTAAAATACATACTTGTAAATGCTTATCCTTAAAGCTCAACATCAAGTACATTATTAAACAGTTGCCTTTACAATTAAGCCCCCCCTTCATCTCCCCTGGAATACCATTACAAGATTTCTTCTGTGAACCAAGGGTCAATTCATCACTGCTTTGCACTCTGAAGTGAGTCTCTCATGTCCAGCTCTTATTTTCTGGACAGAAAATACATGCTGTACATATATGCACATGTGCTAGGTGCCAGTTTGCCTGCAACAGCGTAGAGCTGTGGAACACATCCAAGCCACAGGGCCACACAGATGAAGTTTCTTCAGATATACTAAATCCACATGCTCTGCAGACACAGCCTACATGACAGCAATGACCATTGTTTTTTTACATCAGAGGTCTTCTCTGACTCACTACTGGACAAATCAGATTTACTAAAAAGTCCAAAACTTTTTTCCCCCCTCCTTTGACAATTTTCAGATGGAAATCATAAAGAGCTGAAAATTTTATGGTAATATGGTAGCTTTAACCTAGTCTTATGCAAAAATTCAAAGTTAAAGAAGAGTATAAAATAGCTGATTGAAAGCAAGGCAGTGGAGAACCAGACCCTGAGCTTTCTGAAAGCCAGTGCATGCAGCTAAAAGCAACATTCCCAAAGTCCAGTATGGAAAGGACTGTATAACTGCACTGCTGCTCCATCACTGCATACCTAGATAACTAGGCACACAGTTTAGCAGACTTTTTATTATGTCTTTGTTCTGATACTTGCAGTACTCAGAAAGAGAACAGGGGTGTTTAAATTCAAAAGCTCTTCATTAGCAGCCTCTATACAATCTAGAAGAGAAAGCAAGACTCAAAAAGGGCTATGATGAAATTTACCTAGTTTGCAGTTATTTTGCAGTCCTCCATAGAAATTTCTAATTGTAAGCCTTTTACTCATATGAAAATACCACACAGCCTGAAGTATTTGCTGATGCTATTAATCTGTTTCCTACTGCTAAAGTGAAACAAAATTATTAACTGTAAACTGGGCAAAATAGCATATCCCAGCTCTGTAAAGCAATCTTCACCTGACCAGTTACTTTGATTAGATTTGTTTGCAAGTGTATCCACTTCTAGATTATGTAGAGAAATCAGGCTGAAGCCATTGTAATTAAGGCAAATTACATCATTGATCAAAATGAAGAAACAAAACCAAATCTCACCACACACAAAATCACCACGACCTGTAACCACAGCCAAGCAACTACTACAAGACAGGCATTCTGAACTTTGAATGTTAACTTTGATTGCTACTCTGATGAGGTTTAAAGGAAATTTAAGAATCCAGTTATATTGTTGCAATTTAGAAAACAAAGCTTTCTAAGAATACATTGTATATATGCACCACTCATAGGTTGCAGTTTCTTTTCAAGCTGTGCCAAACAGTATCACTGCATTGCTAAATGAAGTAACCCAATATGATGGCACAATTTTACAGTGTATGCAGAAATACCTCAGATTTATTTTTAAGCAAATATACAACAGATGAACAGAATTGGTAACTGGTTTACTGCATTAAGATATTGAAGTGCAGTGATATACTTGTAAGGTAGTGGTGGTTTAAAGAGAAGGCAAAAATTTAAACAGCTCCTCATAAGAAAAAAGTCTGTAGATATGAGCATCACGCAAGCAGGCAATAATATTCTCATTTTTTACAATTCTACTTCAAATTCTGAAGTACTGCAGCTGTAGCTCACCCATCTAGTAGAAGCCTCAAAATTCTCCACAACCCAAGAATATCTGTTGTATCAAATCACATTGGCATTTGAAATATAAATATTTGCTAAATTTAATTTTTGACCTACGTTTTGAGATTTTGCTTTGACATAAACAAGTTAACACACCTTTGAAACCTAGACTCTTATGTACATTTTGTTCTAATTTATAGGCTTTAATACTGTTTTCCCCAGGCAGCAGCATAGCAGCACAGTTTCCCAATGCAGCTTTGCCACACTGAAACTGAAGAATTGAACCCTGTAATTTTATTTTATAAGGTACTTATGGTGATGTTTTCAAATCTTTTGTATAAGGTGAAATCCTTTTAGCTTAAAGCCATCTATAATGAACTTTAACATTCCACTTCTAAAGCTAAAAATCTTTGTTTCATTAGTTACCTACTCAGGTTATGCCCTACAGGAAAGCTAGGTCTGTACAGGTCTCCTATAGCCTTTATGGACTATAGGAAGTCCAGGTCTGTAGATGTTCAATATATGCAGCACCCACTGCATCCGGAGGGAGCTTTATGCATGGAGCACCTCTACATATGTACACACCTGCAATGTGCATTGGGTAGCACTTAACTGCTATGGAACTATGCATTTGTACAGATTGTATGATACCTGTCTTAGACAGCCTGCCTGTGCTTTTGCTGCTTCCAGAGCTATCTCCTCGTGTCAGAACTGATATCCCACTGAAGCTGCTGGCTTTGGTTACAGCTGGCTTCAGATTGCGGAGGGAGCTATCGGAGTCGGTGCTGCTCCAGGGCCGGGGTTCACAATACTTCAGCTCATTCTCAGTACTGCTCTGATGGCTGTTGGTTGATCTCCCTGATGTTTCCTTATTGATTCTGCAAGTCACAAACTAAACTTTTAGAACAAGCATCAATTGCAAAATTAGGAAGGAAACAAAAAAAAAAAGTGAAAAGCATGCAGAATATTTTGAGAATTTTTTTTTTTTTAAAGCAAGCATCAAATACCTAAGTATCTGGCGTCTTTGCTGTGTATTATTAGTTTCTTCCTCCTGGATTCTGTTGATATTTTAATAAGATAACTTAAATACTTATCAAGAAAACAGGAAAATTAAACAGAACTAAACTGCAAATTTTCTTACCTTTTATCAGTGAAATAATTCTCTTGGGAACACAGTGACTGAGGGGCAGAGAAGTGGAGAAATTAATATGAATGGCATCTAAATCCCCCACCATAGTGCAGTAACAAAACATGTTGCAGTTTGGAGTATTATACAAGGACTTTTACAGTATCATCTTTATATTGAGATGTCAGAAAATGTAACCGCTTTGGTGGTGTATAATTTCCATATTATGAGAACAAAAAAAGCCAAATGTAAAGGTCAATCTGCAGAAAACAAGAGTTAGCATTACAATAGGCAGTGCTGGTCATTTTGTTTGCATTGGTGTTTTTCTAAAGGTACAATTCTTTTCTTGGGCCTTTGCTGCCTTATGTCACAGCTGAGGTATGACTTCACAACTCAGCACAACTTGAGCTCCCTTGTCTTCTGTTTGGAAGTGTGGGGTGGATGATGATGCTGGCTATTGTAATAATTGTACTGAATTCTTTGAGTTCAAGTCCACATAAGCTGAAAAGCAGACAGACTACACAACCAAAAAGGCTCATCAAAAACCTTGATTATGTCGTCCTTGACTCTGATCTCTCACATTTGTTACAGAGCTTCTAAGGGTACAATACATGGTAAAAAAAAAATTCATATCCAAGAGTCCCCTATTTTTATTCATAAACAAAGGGGAAAAAAGAAAATAAGGCTTTTGGAAAAATGTTTGGATACAGCAAATTAGCCCCTCAGAGCCTCATTATTCTTTCTTCAGGAGAAGTTGTTTGGGATGAGCAAGAGCTACTGATAAATGTTTAAAAAAAAAGAGCATTATTTGAAGTAACACATTTTTGGGAAGACAGTTGTTCTGCTTCACTCAAAATTAAACATAATCACTACTGGTGACTGAATTACCATTTACATATTGTCCTGCTCAGTAAGCCCAAAGAAACTGAGACTAGACTTCTAGATTTCTGACTCAAGCATCATATATGGGAATTTAAATCATTGTACTGTGACCAGTCATAAAATGTGTCTGACAGAGACAAACAAGAAAAAAAAAAAAACAACCTCTAGGTTTTCCGGGGTTTTCTGTTTGTTGGGTTGGGTTTTGTTGTTTTTTTAAGTAATCATTGCTCTGAGCACAACTGAAAGGACTGCAGTAGCAAAACTCTGTAACTTCATTAAGGGGCAAAGTAAAACAATGGACTGAAATAGGTAATGTACCAAAATAACTCTTGAAGATTGCTTGAGTTTTATACACAGTTATTAAACAGAAAACTTCTAGTTAACTTATATATAATTTAAAACTCACTTAGGCTACTAATGATTTTTATGTGGTCAGTTCCCTTCAGAGACAGACTGCACAGACTGCAAAGTTATCTTTCAAGAAAACATGAATGTGCATGTGTGTGAAGTATTCATTCAAAGATCTTCCTTGATACGTACATCTTGTGCAAATATTCTTTCTCTAGCTCTCTGATATTCTTCTTCACGTTCTTCTATGGATTTACTTCTTCTGTCATCTTTTAATCGTATTCTCATCTAAATGAAGTGATACAGTGTCAGCTTCTGAAGGTAAACAGTATAAACACACAGCCAAATACAGCAAGTTGAAGGAAACAATCCACACACATTTTACCTGACTGTCATCTTTGTCTAAACTAGAGTTATCTCTTTTAAGGATGTACCGCTTCTGGAAATCATCACTCTTCTCATCCTTTATATGCTCACAAAACTTTTGGTCAGGTCTGTGGAAAGTTGTTAGAAACAAAAGATTTATGGTTTTGTAAGCATGTAGTATCCACAGTGGAGCAAACTAAAATACAGTCAAGGTTAATTCTAAAATATTAATATTCTAACTGAAGTGGTGAATAGGTTTTGGTTGTCCAGGCAATGGAAAAGGTAACAGGGTGTAGAGATGACGTGTACCCTGATGAGTCCTGTTCCTGTGGCATAACAAACCTGTTTTAAAAATGTCTTCCTCTTTCAAAGTTTTGCTTCAATTTCCAATTAAAGTGGTAAGCAAACTACATGCCTTTGGGGAATCAGAAGTACTCTTGAATCCAGATTGATGCCATGCAATGGATTTTGGGCATGCATGGAAGTGAAGATAGGTGCTTTCTGCTACAGCTGTAATACCTCGGAATTCATTTCAAGGGAAAACAGAAGACGACAGAGGAGAAAGGCATTGAAGCTTACAAACTTCTAAACCAAAATTAAGTAGAAAAAAGCAAGAGGGGAACAATACAATGCAGGCAAGCAAGAGCTTCACAAGATAACAGTGAGAAGATGAAGCATCAAATTATATATATCGGTTTGGTATTTTACCTGCTTTGTGAAAGAAAATGAGATTTCATAATATCTTGTTATTAAAAACAGGTACTGAGTACCCAGACAATAAAACTACTACTACCATAAAATAAGTTCTCAGACAATCAGGAAATATGTCTGATAAGACAAAACGTATGTGTAACTCTTCTCTATTTCTGTTTATTTGTTACCCAGGAGATCTTTCTCTATAAAGCAGCCAAGCCTAACTTAGTTGCTGGATGCCCAAACATAATTAGCAGGCATTTCAGAGAACCTTTAGACTGTCTTACCTCTTTCTTTTAAAGGTCCCTGAATTTACTGCCCTGCAATCACCAACTTCCCACTCCACTGAGACGTCCCAGTATGCACTGGGTTGATGATGTCAGTAACATCACTGATCGGCGATGGAGCCGGGAATCTGCCTATGAGGAAAAGGTAAGTTGGGTTTTATTCAACGTGGAGCAGATCTCCAAGGTTTTCTTTCTAAATTCTTATTTTATATCCAAAATGATTTAAAATAAGAATGCTGAAAACATTAAGAATCTTCATGTCTGCAGGTTAGATGAAATGCCTGCTAATTAGTAACTACACCTACAGGGGGCTTCCAGAGGCCATAAGCTATTCAAATACGCTCTAGGAAACAAACAAAAAAAGGCATTAAAGATTAAGAAATCATATTTTAATGGTTCTTATTCCACATCTGAAGCGTTAGACTGAAATTTCAGTTTAGAAATGCTGGGAAATGGCAAAGGCAACTGATTTAGAAGCATACAGCTTCAGGTCAACTCAGGAAAATTTAGAGCCAAAGCAAACACACATACTTGATCAACAAACATTTAGGCTCTATGTATTTTTCTTGAAACTTTTGAGGAAGCCACTCACTTCAGTGAAATTTCAGTGCGACTTATTATTTCAGTTCTACTGACTCCAAAATGAGAGAGGATAATTACACTTTTTTTTTTATCCCAAAGCTATGGTAAGCACACATAGAGACTGCGATGAGAATAGAGATGCTGGAAACTCCTGTATTAATGTTCAAATCAGAGTACGTAAAAAACCCCAAAACACTAACAAAAAATGGTGCCAAGTAATGCTTTATTTTAAAATTACAAGCTATTTGGCATAAATATACCAACTCTTTGTTTTTCTGAGAGAGAATGAGAAGACAGAGCAATTGCAGAAGACAGAGAGAACTGCTAGGTCCTTTGAACGGAAACATCATCTGCACAGAGGTTTTTAGGGTTGCTGTGGCCCCAACACTACTTTTTCTGTAACATGGATTTTCCTAGTGGTTTCTCCAAAAAGGCCCCAGCCCTCCTAAATAAGATGCCATGATTTGTTAGCTCGCTTCACACTTCCACTGATTGGATGTCTCTATTCCCCGCTGCATTTATTTTGTAGGGCCAGGGGAGATCTGTAAGGAACACTATTCCAACAAAAACTTCAATGCCTAATCTTTCCCATTAGATTTCTGCAGTATAAAAACCGAAGTTGTGCAAGTCTTGTCGCCCTCTCTTCACCAAACCAGAAACGACCCTGTTCTAAATTAAGGGCTGGTTATGCTTTCCAAAAGGAACAAAGAGTGTACTTTGTACACTCGACTGGCATTGATCTTTAGGTAGATAAATAGGTGATATAAATACAGATTTCACAGAAATTTAGCAATGCATCTTCGTGAGAAAAGTAAGAAAGTGTCTTCATTTACAGATACCATGCTTCCTTTATTCCCCCCTCCCTGAGAAAGCTTGAACTTGAACCAGATCCCATTATTACCCACCGCTGGAAAATGAGCAATAAAGATCTTGCAACTACCTCTCCTTGATGAATAGCTCCCAAAGAGCATACAGACAGAGCCCTGCTGCTACAGATGCAACAGTACTGCACAATACATCCCAGGTGCTAAATGGCTGTATTACAGTTTCTCCAAGACTTGTACACTTACATTCTTGTATTGCTAGTTTTATTTACTACGACTGACTTCCCGCTCTGGTCCACGTTGTGCTCTAATCCAAAGTAAGCAGCTACCCTGTGCAACAGCATTCTATGGTAAGATGTCATTGGGGGAAACTTTTTTCTTGGAACTCTGGAAGAAAGGAATAGTAGCTTTATTAAATAAACAGGAATACTCTTGAATTCTTTTTTCCTATGAGAATACAGTACTTACTCATTATTACCAATGAAATCTAAAATTTCCTGTTCTAATTTCAGCAGCATCATTCTGTCCCTGAAAATAAAAACACAGCAACTCACATATGAGACACTCCAATAACTGCAGCTGTATTCATCTTAAGAATACATAGATAAGATCAAGGGATGACGGCAGACTGTAAAAAGGACCACCAGGTGTCAAATGCAGCATTTTTAGGACAAAGTATTAACTTTTTACTAAGCTATACTGTACTGAACATGTCTAGGGAAACATGCTGCTCTCACATCAGAAACCAGAATACAAAGATCCTCTGAATATTCTCTCCCTAGGAGGATCAGCAGAAAGTACAGTCACTTAGAAGATAGTTTGAAGAAAGAAAAGTAGTCAATAGGTTGCTTCTTGTTGGTTAGCATGCATGAGAATATTGCAGAGGCCTTAACTGGCCCTTGCATTGTGAAGGGCATTGTGGTATCACTGAGACAGAGCTAGAGTACTGCTAACAAGAAGCACAACTACAACTTAACCACTTGGTTGTTGGTATAAGCTGGCATACACTGCAATGTGATATTAGAAGAACACAAAAGCGCTAAAACTCAAAGTGATAGAAACGAACATTAGTTTTAAAAAAATCTTGCATCAGTTCCAATAAATAATTGACAAGCAACAATCGTAACTGTTCCACAGTTCTTAGTCTGTGCGCATCAGATATACAAGTAACTGGGAAGTTCAATTATGGAAGCAGATCAT
Source organism: Eubucco bourcierii (assembly GCA_013396675.1). Taxonomy (NCBI): domain Eukaryota; kingdom Metazoa; phylum Chordata; class Aves; order Piciformes; family Ramphastidae; genus Eubucco; species Eubucco bourcierii. The sequence continues at coordinate 213,447 of VWZE01024859.1, forward strand.
AGAATGGTAAGGTTGGAAGGGACCTCAAGGATCATGTAGTTCCAACCCCCTGTCATAGGCAGGGACACCTCCCACTAGCAGAGGTCACTCAAGGCCTTGTCCAACCTGGCCTTGAACACCTCCAGGGAGGGAGCATTCACAACCTCCCTGGGCAACCTGTTCCAGTGTCTCACCAGATCTCCACCTTCAAGTTCTTATTTTCACTGGGATGCTTTATGACTTAAAACAGTAACAATGCAAGAGTCAATAGTTCACTTTACATTTTTGCCAATAAAACAGAATCTCACTGAATTATCACTGTGTATGTCTAACTACAGTTATGCAGTGCAGCTTAAAACAAGTCCTCTGTCCATAAATCCAGTGCGAAGCAGATTAAAGCAAGAGAAGGCAGTTTGGCCTCTAGCAAGCAAACAATAAAAGACTACAAGTTTTATAGACGTGGTATTATCAAGTCCCTTCAGGAAGAGCGCTCTGCAGAGACAGAACTCATTGTTTGCCTGTTAAAATTTACAAGCATTTAGACCATTTCAATGTCCTGAACCTCTGTTCATGTAACACACAAATTACAGGAGACTGGTGTTCCAGACAGGCCACACAACAAAATCTCATCCTAAATAACTGACACAGTGTTTTGTGTCCCTGCCTATGGCAGGGGGTTGGAACTAGATGATCCTTGAGGTGCCTTCCAACCTTACCATTCTATGATTCTATTTCAACATTTAAGAGGGGAAGAAAGTGAAACAAGCCAGGTAGTGTGATACTTCAGGCAACAACAAGAAAGTAAAGCAGGAAGTTGACATTACTGATGCTTACCTGGGATTATTTTGTAATGTATTTACTAAAAACTCATGAAGATCTATACCAGTGGAATCTGTATACTCTTGACTGGAATCTATGGGTAGGGGGGGAGACAGTAAAATTACACTTTGACAAAACCCACAATACTACTTTTTCCTACTTATTGCTAAACATGGTATTTATTTATCAGTAATAACTATTAAGTACATTATTCCCAAAATTAAACAATTCAAGTCACAAGTGAAAAACAGAACAGAGAACCCAACAACATCACCCCCCATCTCTTAACTCAAGTGTAATACAGAAAAGCAAGGGCTTCAGTGACACTGTCAATCTATTAACAGATGGTATGGATTTTGAACCACTGTAGCACCTTAAGTCACCCAATTTCCAGAAATCTTCCAGAGTTCTCAATATACTACACTGCTGTGCTGCATACACCTCTGTGGGTCAGCAGCCCAGCTACATAATGACTGGATGTTGCCTAAAGAAATACTGTAATTCAGATGTAACAGTTCAGCACATAATACCATTTGTGATGGCTATTAAGAACTCCCATTCTATTAGCCGTTGTTCTTGCAGCAATGTTTAGATTTCAAAAAGAAATCTCACAATCTTCTGCCTCCTTTTTGGTTTCAGTGAAACAAAGTATTCAGTTACATTTTGTTTTCAAATGTTTCATACCAAATCTTCCCATAGATGATCACCTCAGAGTCCCAGGTCTTAGAATTCCAAGCAAGAGGTGTTCTAACAACAGTTCTGTAATTAGATTTCTAACAAGAATTATTTATGTGTAAAACACCTAGTCTCAAATTAGCTACCATTGAAATTTACAGCTAGGTCCTGCATGCTTCAGGTCATTTTGTGGCCAGTATGGAGTGCAGTCAATTCAAATTAGCTTTTAACAGCAATGAGGAAATCACTGCTCAAAGAAGGGTAGGATTTTGGTGGAGAGAGAGTATCTATGCAGGCTTCACTGTTAGAAGCAACAGCACTGGCAGAGCAGCCTCTGGCATAGCAAGAAACTAAGTGACTGAAGTGTTCAATCTTTGAAAATGAGACCTATTTTTTTCCTGGAAAAAAATGCAAGTCCCACCTGAAAAATCTTCCCTACAGAAGAATGATAGTGTATTCCTTTCTCTGTAGAGCTTGTTATGCTATCAGTCCTGCCCATTGATTATCAAGAGAGTACAAATGAAACTAAGTAAGCTTGAGCATTTATAGTTTGGGATTGCTTTTGATTTTGAGGAAGGGAATGGCGGGGGGGAAGGGTATGCCTGGTAAAACAACTTAAAGATTGAGTAATTATTTAATTTGTTACATTTTAAAATGAACAATAATTTACTTATAATTACTATAATACTGATGCTGAAATTCCATCATTTTCTATTTTGGCACATCCTAAATTGGGAAGTAATTAATCTCCCGAGAAGGTATCTGATGAATCTAAATTCTACCTTAGGCATTTTGTCACTTGGCTCTCAACTCCTCTTCATCACCTATCATGTTGGGTGGATGGCTTTTTTAGGGGAGGATGGGGGGTGGGATTTGTTGATTTTTTTACCCCTGTATTTCAGAAGCTGAGCATGTAGTTCAAAGATGAACAAGTCAGCTCTGAAAAAACACTTCTTTTTTTGAAGGTAAAAGTGCCTGAGATTTTTAAGTACAGTTACTTCTGCATTCCAAGTAGTTTTTATTTCAGAAATAAAACCCTGCTACCAGCAGGGACAAGATGCACTGAAATGCCACACGACAAAGTTTATGGAATTGAGCGATGCAAGATGGTCACATTCTACCCGTTCCAAGAAAGAAATTCTAGCTTTGAAGAGATTTCCTACACACTGGTTGATCTAAAATGTTTAGAAAACATTCTTGATCCTTACATTAAAGCAAGAGCTGCACAATGAATTGCCACCTTAAATGTATAGTTTTCTACCTTTATGAGGCATTAGGTAACATGGAGAAGGTTGTGTCATTAATTTCACAGCTCTATTTCAGGTTAAAACCCAAAGACATTCAGCAGATAAAATAGATCTTCAGTCTACAATGTGGGAATACTAAAATGAAAACATAATCATCATTTTCACTCATGTAGTTCCACTCTTACTCCAAAACTATTAAAAACCCCAAAACTTAGATACTATCAGAAGTAAAATTAAACAAACAATAATGACTTCTGCTGAATAAAGATGATAAAAAGTACCAAGTTAGCTGTCATTTTCACACAAGTTTCATAAATCCTGTAACAACGCCTTTGAATAAGATAGTAACATCTTCTGTCTACTAAAGGCAGTTTTCCAAAGACCATTTGGACATGAGTAAGGCCATACAACTGCTTTTATGCTGTTCTGCATGGCTAGACAAGTAAGAAAGGAAAAGCATTCACTGGAGTACATGAGCCTGATGAAGCCTCAAAAGGACTGTATCCTCTGGGACCAATTGCTTCCCCAGCTCAGAGATGTCTGATCTATTCGCCTCAGCTGCTAATTAAAAGAGCAGTATTTATGCAGCAATGACCTGGAAGCAAGCTGTATATTCTCTAGTAGTCTTTCTCTACACAATGCATAGAAGAGCACAATGAGAGATAGCAAACCTCTTGATAACATTTTTCTGGACAGCTTATCACTGGACTTCTCTTTTTCTGTCTCATCTTTCGCAGAGTTTTGTTCTTTCTCAAAAGACTGTGACAACTGGATCTGAATTTTCTCCTGTAAAGAGTAGAAATCAGTTATAAGGGAAATTATTATAAATGATACCTGTAGGAGAACTGTTTGGTATTATATTACCTACCTGCCAAACAAAGAAGGAACAAGGAAATAATTGCCTTCATATTCTTTCTGCTCCCACATATACTTTATACAACCACAAAATGCAATTATTTGTCCATAAATCAAAAACTATAGACAAGGCAGAGAAAACACCACACACTCAGGAATTTACGCCTGCTTCCAAGACCTGAATGCTATTTCAAACTGAATCCAAAGTGTATCTTATTTAACATACACATGAAGATATTCCAGTTTTTCAAATGTATATATTTTATACAGCTTCTAAATTTTTTAAGTAATGTACCATTCACAATGTTTTTTTTCTCTTTACAGTTCTTGACTATAAAAAAAAATTACTTCAATTTTCAGTTTGGTTTATACCAGGAAGAAAAACCACAAACATTTCGGTTTAAGACAGATCAGTATTCCCAAATCCACAAAAAAGGGAAATACTTACAGTGTAATATACAGAGGAAAAATCTGCAAATATTATTTTCAGCAAGCTTAGATTCTTCCTGTATATTTTGACCAAGTAGCTTTGTGAATAACCATCTCAAAATCCATGTTTTCATACAACTACGTGAACTATAATAAAACCACCTTCCCCAATACAGCAAAAAAGGACCTCCCTTTGAAATGACAGTGACTTAATAGTCCTCTAACTGAAGATTTTAAGAAGTAAAAAGGCATGAAAACTACTTAACAACATTGTCAGTAAAGGACCAATCTATTTCAGACACCAAACAGACGAGGCAGGGGGAAACAGAGACAACACGTGTTTGAATGACTAAGAGGATGAGTAGCCAAGTCCTTTGACAGCTAGACTCTCCCACTACCTTTCATCTTGAAGTCTCTCTAATGTCAATTTTGTTCCCCTAGATGCCAACTGAGTTGATGCTTTCAGTTCCTTCCTGTGATCCTTTCCAATTCAAAGAGCCTGCCCCTCATCCATTTTTGCCTATCACTCCTCCTGTTGTGCACTAACCCTCTCACGCAAGTCCTCAGCCTTCCTGCACACCCATTCTTACTCACATCCAGCCAGTATCTCAGCTTCTCCTCAAGTGTCTTTCCCCAGACTTGATCTCACTCATGTAAGCTGGCAAGAGTTAAATATAGTCAGGATTCACCCAGGCTAAAGACTGTTTCACATGCAAACACATCCTTGCACAACCTGCAGTAAAGCTCCTCCTTGCCTAAACCCACTAAACTGCTCTCTGCCTTGGTCCTGTCAGACCTGGGCAATCAATGGGAAACCCCTACTAGTGAGAACACGGTTAAAAGCCAATTTTGATGTGCTTTTTCTGAGAAACAACTTTTTAAATGAGGTAAACAAAAGGTTCTGTAGCTTAGTCAGTTCTCTTGCATTATGACCTCTCTATATATAAAATGTTGTAAACTTGTTAATTCATACACACCCTGCAAAACAGCATTACAAATGTGAAGACTTCTCAGCTTTACTCATACTTGGGTATAAATAATCTTAAAGGCATTATCAATCTCTAATAATGAACTCACTTAAATAACTTGTTTTTAGTCTTAAGAATTCACTTGGCCACAAACCTTGAAGAGTCCCAACAAAGTATTTGCAGTCCTTGCCTCATGAACCTGAATATAATTCAAAGCAGCAGTTTGTCACTACAAAGTGCACTGCACCTACTGTTCACCTAGCACAGTATTTATTTGAAATGTCTTACTAAGAAATTATTTCTGACTTGGATCCACTGATATGGAATTCTCTATTTTACTGTAGTGCTCTACAAAACTATCAGTAAATTCAGAAGAATTTTCAGGGTTTTTCATTCATAGAAAAGTGACTACATATTCTAAACTCATCCGAGGTAAAAGCACACAACAATGGTTTAGTCAAAGGATTTCAGCAAGTAATGATTTTCTTGTTTTCCCAACAAGAGCTAAAAAAGGAATCACCATCTGAACAGTCAGTACTTCTACTACCACCAATTCCACTTCAAAGCACCATACAACCTAACTGTGTACTGAAGGGCACTGTCTTGTGATTTCATGCTATAAAAACTACAGCATCTAATTAAAGATGACCTACTTGACTGGAAAGCTGCCGAAAAACCTTTTAACATCTATTCCCTAAATCTCTTTCAATCACACCCTGTTTATAATGGGTCTCTGCTTCATACTGATTTATCAAACCCCTCACTGTAACTCAGATCAAGTCCTCATTGTGGCAGAATAAATTGTCATCAAATCACAATAAAAAAAAAAAAAAAAAGCCAAAGAAAAAGAAAACAACCCAAACCCATAAAAACCTGATGAAAGACTTGAGAAAAAGGTAAGAGTTAGGAAACATTACAGAATATCAAAGGCCCTACATCCTGGAGCTCTGGCTCACCAGCAACCACATGAATTTACACAAGTCACTACAGACTAGCATTACAGTACCCAGGTTTCTTCCACAACTCCTCCTCCTTTGTGTTGTTTTATTTTGCGGCAGTAGTAGTTGTTCAATCTTTGGAAAGTTTATTTACTTGTTGTGCACAATAACAAGCATCAGTCATATCAAAACAGCCCTTCCTTAAAAGGAGCTGAAATGGATTGTCCTAATACTTACATAAATGACAAGAGAATAAAGATTCATTGTATTAACAAGGATACAAAATCAAATAAATCAGTTACAGTATTCCTCCTGCAATAAACTGGTAAGCTTGTACTTTCCTAGTACTCTTTAGCAAAGGGCTACTAGAGCTTTTTAACAATTAAGGCTTAAAAATTTGTGAAGTCTTCTCTACATTTTTCAGCCATTGTTCAGATCAAAGGAATTGATCTGCTCAAGCACTTGTCTGGTCTGTCAACTTCAGCATCTTTCACTATAGCCTTCTGAGGTGAAGCAGTTGGCAGTGGCAGCACTGACTTGCTAGGTGACTTCTACACCTGCATGTGCCTAGGGAGTTTTACCTTGCTGAAAAAGCTGCTTTACACACTAATGCGGAAGCAGTGACTGATAAACAGTCACAGTTAAGACTACAGTTATCTGAAAACTCGCACCATCTGCTAGCTAAGTGTATTTTTCATCCTATCAAAGCTAACAGTTTTTTGTCATTAAAATCTGAGGTTCTTCAGGTACTACCAGGAACTTCATCCAGAATTACTGTTCTTACCTCTTATAACTCAATTAAAGTATGAACACAAACCTGGAAGCTATTGTTCTGTTGCAATCAGCAAGACAACAGAACACTGACTTTTCCAGCACGGGGAAGCAATCAAAAGGTTATTCTCGTGCTGCCAGAGTGGGCTGGTGCAAGACAGTCTCTCACTTCAACTAGCCACTGGACCTCCCACACGTCCCAGGCACAATTAACACCTACACATCATGCTGCAGACAAAGACTACTCAGAGAGGAATTCTTCTATACCATTTCCCACAGACTCTTTGGGAAAGCAAACAAACTGCCTGCACGAGGTCATGGAAGACCTGTGTCCTATATGTGTAGACCAGCATAAGAATGTGTAAGAAATTCTACTTCTCTTCGACATGTGTTGCTCTATAGGGAAGCATTAAGCACCTTCTCTTAATCAATGCACAGTTACTGGTATTTATAATGCATTTTTCCCCCTAAATTACTGCTTCTAAGGAAAACTCACAGTTCATTTTGTTCTTAAAATACAAACCCTTACTGTGCAGCCTATACCAATCTAAGAACAATTTAAAACTTCTATCATCACATTAGCAGGCTCAGTTTCAAAATATTTCTAGTGAGCTTATCAAATACTGCTGTATTAGTGAAAGACTACAAAAAATACTAATTTCTTGTTTTCCCAAGGGGGAAAACAAAACACAACCTACAAACATCTATACACTTTGTATACACTTTTTATACGCACAATCTTAGAAAATTTCAGTTACCTTGACAAAAAAAATACGTAAGTTCTCAACTATGTTAAGTTCTCTCACTTGCCCCTCAAAACTAAATTACCACTCCTCTAGCAAAACCACCTCACATTCTGCTATTCTGCTGGTTTCACCTGCTAAAGAGAAGTGAGACTTTTCACAAAAAGTTGAGAAGCTTTTCAAGTAATAGCAAAATAAGCCAATGTACTTTATAAGTCACTAAGGACCATTTCAGATCTGTAAAGGAATGAAGAAAGCATTTTGTGCTTCTCGTTCATACACAGAACTAAAACCAGTAATAGCATTTTGCTTGAAAAATACAGACTGAGATAAAGGTAAATTTTGGAAAGAGATTTTTCTTTTAAATCGTCTAAGCTATTTTTATGTATTTCCCCCAGCATTCAGGAATTATTTTAAGTGTGTTCTACCAGTTTTCTGGCATACTTGAATAAAACTACTAGAAATTGTGACTAATATGCAGGAATTCTGTTAAAATATCAGATCTTACGACTATTTAAGTTTTCTAAACTTAAAAAATGGTAAATTATGCTGCATACTAATTGCAATTTTTGCATTACTACTGGTAGACAGTTTAAGACTGCCTCAAGGGCACTGTAACACTAGAAAGTCAAAATAACCAAACAACCCCATCTTCCTGTTCCCTGGACATCAAGTTATAGTTCAAAAACCAAGCAGTAAATTCTTTGTCTGATATTACCACCTCTATAAGAAAAAAAAAATTAAACCAATAAGGCGTCTGTATATTTGTGGCATACCCAAAAGATCTTCTTTTGAACAATAAGTTACTTAACATCGTTTCAGAAACTTCAGTAACGTGATTTTTACCTGGAGGTCCTGTGATATTTCAGCTGTGGGAGGTGGTGGATATTCTTCACATACAGCAAGGCTCCGAACTAACTTTAACTTTGTGTTTGACTAAAGGAAAGTATGTAAAATTAAAAACTACAGCTTATTACAAAAAATAAATATACCATATGCCATGATTTTTCCATTCATTTTATGTAACATAAAATGGCTGAAAACGGCACTTTTAATATTTGCAACAGAATAGGTCATTTCCTTTAGGATGAAAATACCCAAGCAATCGCAACTATTGAAGCCACTGTCAGCACAATAGCGCACATCTAATGAAAAGTAAATAAAATCTTTGGGAAAAGTGTTTCTCTCCATAACAACAAAGCCATCAAAATATAAGGGCAAACCACAAAAGCAGACAACTAGGCAAGACAAAAAAAAAAATCCAACAGAATAAAACAAAGCTTCAATGCCAAAAAAACACAACCAACCAAAAAACTAAAGGCATTTTTCACAAAGTAACAAAGCTTCATCAAGCATGAAGGGCTTCCTTAGCATGCCAGCACACAAGACTACCGTACCTTCGACCTTTTTGCTGTCTGTCCAAAAGACTGCACTGGCCGCTGAATGATAGGCACAACAGAAAAGGTTTATATTAAACTCAATAGTACAATTTTATTAAAGCAGAAGTCTGTAGAAGAGAAAGCTTTAACTGTTATCACTGACATGATGGTCAAATCTGTGAAAAGAACAGCAGGTGCTTTTGGTTGAAGGATTATACGCTCTCCCAGTTTCATTGTGCTTCTTTTATCAAGAACAGATATTACAGGAATTTAACAGGAAGCAAGCATTATTCCCATTCAGCAAGACCAAACCAGTTTACTCTCTCAGCCAGCTCCTACAGTTTAAATTCTCATGTCCTAATTTCCTTGAAAAGATGACACAGTTTTTATAAACTTTCTTCCTCTTCCTGAAATGTACTTGGAGAAGTGATATGAAAGAAAAAAACACACATCCCACAAGAAACAACAATACCAACCAAACACCCCAACAACAGAAACAGTCAAATCCACAAACAAAGGCACCCAAACCAAACCCCAAACGCCGCCCCCCCCCCCAAACCACTACAGTTTTTATACGTTTTCCTGAAATCTATCTGGGAGTGATATGAAAGGGAAAAAAGCCAAATGCACACACCACACCCCACAAAAGAAACCCCAAGCAAACAAAGCATTGAAACTCCAAATAAAGCCAAAATCAACCCCCCCAAAAAACCACCACTGCCTCTAGCAGGGAAACATGTAGGCTTTTTCTTTAGTTTTAAGATATCTGAAAGTGAACTTTTAAGTACAACACTGGTCAATTTTTTTTTTCCTTCAGTTTAGGGACTTAGTATGCCTCAATTTGCTTTTTCCTCCCAGATCCTTTCTATTACTATTGTTTCTTTTAAGAAAAACACTGCCAGTTTTTTAGTGCAGTATGCCCGAGTGAAAGGTACATCTGAATCAGCACAAGTGTTTAACAATTTGTTAGCAGAATCCTTAGTTAAAGCTAACTCAACCCTCTGTGGTAGTTACATAGGAGTAAAAGCCTAACAATTAAAATATTCACTTCGCTGTAGAATTAAAACTGATCAACAGACAAGCCTTTAACAGAACTGGTTTTTAAACTGTTTTTACTGAGTACAGTCCTGGTATTTGAAAGGAAAAAGTAACATCGGTGATATAATTTAAAAGAATGTCAAATGCTGTTTAGTGGACACTACTTCCTGCTTTATGGAAGGGGTCATCCCTTCAGAAGGAAACAAAAGTTCTGTTTGAAAACTTCATTAAGACACCTCTCCTTCCCCATGGCTCCTAGGAACAGATGTTTATCAAGTGCCTTAATTTCCTAGCAGGACATAGATGTTGCTGAAAAGAACACCTAACCTACAGTAAAGAAAAAAAACCTACTATGTAAAGGCAGAACTACTTCTCATTTTTCTCAAGTCCCAAATGTCTTTTTTGGATGTTGTGCCAGTTCAGCTGAAGAGCAGCAGATGGGGACCTCATTTAAACACATTTCACTATATAACAGGATTTTAAATAGCAGCACTGAAAAGTAACTGAGCTCATCATTTTTTTTCAAAGGAACCCTGCTGAGATTTTGAGCAGCAAAGACAGTTCAAATGTTCTCATACCTGGAACAATACAGAGACTGAGTTTTGCTATTAACTGAAAAATATTTTTTTCTTTCTACACTGAAAACTGGTACTGTGTACAGCCCTGGTAAAGTTTCCATTAAACTGAACTACCAAACTTCAGAATTAACTGGATGATTCCCCAGCTTCATATGAAGTAAATTTACACTACTTCATTTGAACCTAAAAATCAAAATGAGCCCTGTCAGTGGAATCTTCAGTTCACTGTCAAAACAGGCAAAAATATCTACACTTGGGCAACTGTTTACCTTTTGTGAAGTTTTGAAGTCAGTATGTAACTGGAAACAGTGTAAGGGGCAGACACATCAGATCCTCCATTTTAGATGGTGTGGAGAGAAGATGGGAAATCAGCTATGAAACATTTCAAACTACACAAACAGAATTTCTAATGCTGTTAATTGAAGCTTTACACCTCAGTTACTGTTCTCTAATTAGATAAACTACACATATTTCCATTATTTTTAAGAGTGATTTTTAAGAAACCCATCAAGAAAAGAGAAGAGATTATTGCAGGGAAAACAGGAACTATATCATAATTAAATTTAATTAAGATCTGTGCAAAGCACTTATCTCCTCCTCACCTCAGTAAACTCAGGAATCCACTGCAGCCAAAACTTAAGTATGGTTGTTCATGCCAGATAAAGTGAAGCAAATGCCTTGAAATTTATTTGAGATCCTGGAACTGAAATGATCTAGTGTTTGATTTCTTACTATGAATGTTTTAATGCTTTAAATTTAATGTGCTTTTCAGATTTCCATCACAGAAAAAGTAGGTTTTGTGTTGTATGTCATCTCCATTTTTGTTGTAGAATTACAGTTCTGTTTCCAGAATGGAAAGCCAACCCTATTGACACTGTCAATTATACTACATTTACAGACTTTAAGTATAGGAGCAATCTATGGCAAGTTAATCAAAGCAACATACAATATTCAGGACAGGAAACTAAGGTATTTGAACACCATAGCATGGAATGTCTTAAGCATCTGACAGTTTTTAGGGACTAAACCATACTAGGACACTGGGGAGCCACTGGTAAGATGGAGATTCTGCCTTGACTGAAATTATTCAAATAATTTGAATGTCTATCTAGAAATTCAAATCTAGAAACAACTGCCTTGCAAAATAATCCTTTGTTGAGGTAGATTCCTTGCTTTCCTGCATGACTTTAAGGATGTCATAACCTGAAAGACAAGCCCCCACCCACATCCTGCTCTAGATTCAAGGAATAAGATCCATGCATTTGACAGGTAAGCACAGGAATAAATCTGGCATGGCTGGACTGCAGGCACAGCTAATTTGAGAGAAGACCTATGATGTAAGGTCTGCACCTGGAAATACAAAACCCAAAAGTCCTGTGATATCAACAGTTACTGCACTCACAGAATCTGAAGATGATTTGGCATAGTTCCATTCTTGGACAAAATCTTATCAACTGGGGTCACTATATTTCCTCTGGAATTCCAGGACAATAGATTGTCAATGCATGTTGTAGCTGTTAATTCACATTTTCTCTCTCTTCAGGTCTGTCAATTTTATCCCTGTCCTAATTTCTCTGTCTTTACCAAGTTTTGCTTCTGCAAAGCATCATTATATTCCTTACTAGTGAAAAATAATTATAGTTACTTCAGAATATGCATCTCTCTGTGAGTGCAAATTAAGCAATTTCTTTTTATTTGCAGCTCTTGGAGACTTTTACTGACTTGAGAAAACACTGTGTTAATGAAAGCAAGATTAAAAATAAATTTATGCCCCACTTGATGTCATTATGGGCATGATTTCATGTTTAAAAGCCAAGTATTGCAAACAAATGCATAATGAAAATAGTAATAAGGGTTTTGTCTTCAAAAAAACAAAAACGTTTAAAACCAACTACTATGCTTCATTTCCACCTAAAAATGGGAATTAAGAAGAAGTTTGCCAAATGCATATAATCACATGCACCCTGTAGGAGCATTTGCCTATTTTATTTTCTCGTAATTACATCCACACATCACATATATTAAATGCCAAGTAAAGATCTGGAGCTGTTATATGCCTTCCCCTACCAGCACTACACTCTCTAAAACAAGCTGGGTAAAAACAGGTCAGGCACAAGATGGTAAACTAAGAAGTGTGAAAGTTTTAGTGAGAAGTACCATTTCTGAAGTACCATTTGTGCATTTTGGAGAACAGGAATGACAGACTTGAAAAAAGGTTGTTCTAAGGACATTCAGTTTTTCCCCTTTTAAATTAGGTCTTGATTTTAAATCCAGTCCTAATCACAGATAGCTTTACGATAGTGAAGAAAAGAACAGCATGGTCTATGGTCACTCACTGTACAGTATTAGGGAGTACTTACAGCCATTTTCCATGACATAATAGAGAATGACTGATGGAAAAAATTAGTTTCACCATTGGACACAAAGGTATTTTCAACAGTTAAGAAGAATTAAACACTATATGCCTAATCATTATCCGTCAAAAAGTATTAAGATGTGCATTTTGGAGACCAAGACAGTTAAATTCTACCAAGATCAAAGCAACTGGGGAGGAGACAAAGACAACAAAGGAAGACTTCAGTGAACTCAAGTTGTGGAACAGAGGCAGAAGACAAAGGTTTGTGCTGGTAGGAAGGGAAGAAACTTGTATAAAGAGAGATGGTGAGTTGCCTAGTGAAAACATTATATCTGTTCTTTGGAGGAATTATTTGCTTAATTGGCACAAATGTAAACCAGAATTATACTAATTTAATACATTTACTTCATCCATATCACAGACAGGATGCATACAACTTCTGCGTTTTTTTTTTTTTTTTTTTTTTTTTTTTTTTTTTTTTCTCCACAGCTTCCAAGAACTTTTCCTGATATGTAGTAATATGCAGCTTTCTTTCTACTCAATCTTTTACTTCCCTGGCAAATCACCATCCCATCAGAGATCTTCTATCTACTTTTTAATGAATTTTTTTTTTCAGTGCAGATATTTTTTATTATTGTACAATCCACAGTCCTGAATAAGAACAAAATTTCTTTTCTAAATTATAAATAACCCAACATGAGTTGTTATGGAGATCTTAAAATATTTTTCTTTAAATAAAAATATAGTCTTCCTAATAGTGACTAAAATGCACTGTCTTGCAAGATAAACCCAATCTTTCTAATTTGTCAATATTTCACAACATGTTAACTTCCTAACAACAGTCGTTATAGTGAGAAAGACAAGCTTCAGACTCTGTATTCTAACTAATTCAGAAGGATACGTAGTCACCTGAACTGGTGAAGATTAACAGATGGGAAGCAACAGTGACTGATGAACCAAAACCTTTTAGATCACAAAGTCTACCATAGTGCTGGCACACACATGACTCCTGTAAAAGTACATTTCATACAAGCCTCTCATTTTCAGTCCCGTTTAAATATTGCTTGATAGTCACTTCAAAATGTGAAAATTCAAAAATCTTGCACTGCTTAAAGAAATTGAGAGTGGCAGCCATGGACTCTACTATGGTATTTTTCTCATTCATGTAGAGCCTCCAACAGCGTATTGCAACAGCAAATAGGTTACTAATACACGACATCTCAAAAGAATCTGCATTTCAGAGCCACAGATACATTTCAAAACACAATCATCAGTTTCTGGGACCAAAGATCTAGAAACATATCAGAATTCAAACCTATCATGGTGATTGTTCACAGCCAAATAAGAAACAGGTAAGAAAGAACTTAACAGGAATACTACTGTAGCACGTTCATAGGTATAAAACCTATTAAGCAACTAACCACTTGCTTGGAAAGCCAAACCAAACTCCACTCAACTCCCACCTGCAAGCCACCCTCTGATCTATTCAATTAGTACACAACAGAACACAACAAATCTCAATAAGCTCTGGTAACATTGTCTAACACTTCTCAGCCAATTCTCTGCTCTTTTTCCCACCATTACATTAACAATTAATCTGCACTTAATGAAAAGCAGCACATCCAGTGAAATTTCACTAGTCACTCTATTCAATGATCCCTTAGTTAAGAACTTGATGACTACTCTGCTGTTCCCAGAAATTTTGTTTCCCATGGACAGACCAAAGTTTTTGGTTTGTGTTATAGCATAGAACATGTTGTCAGTGAAAAGGCCTCAACTGGATAACCTATTGAGACTAGCAGCTACCACAGCACAAGTGAGTTGAATTTTCTATTCACTGTCATGGAAGGATAATAGGAAGGCTAATACGCCTAAAACACATTCTGGTTTGCCCCACCCTTCTGCTGATAGGGGAAGCAAGGGCCAGAGGAAAACAAAGGCTTGGGCCATAATGTCCCCTCCCAAAGTGGTAAACAGGTACCCACAGGTGTTCATGCAACTGCGAGTGTCTGGCCCAAATAAGGGTAAGCAAGCCCTGGTTTCACCCAATACGGTCGGCTTGGTAAAGTGCCATTCTGGACAGTAAACTTCTGTGGCCAAAGGAGTCATTACACTCAGGCAAATAATATAAATGGAGCTGAGCTGCAAGCAGGGTGCACTGCTCTGCCCTCCCTTGTGCTTCAGAGCAGCAAAGCTTGGATGTACAAGCTTTGACTACTGGGAAACTTGCTGTGCTTCTAGTTTACCAGAAGGCATTAAGTGCCTCATCATGTGGTGAGAAATGTCACTGACATTGTGCTCTCTGCACATCTGCAAGACATATGGCCTACACCTCTGCAAACTTTCGTGTCAAGAGGAACCAGGATCAAGTTAGAGATTGTCTGTCTCTTTCCCAGCTCCCTGCTAGAGCCTGGGAAGATCTAGATAGAAGCCTCTCAATGGCTATCAAGACACCGACAGAACTCCCTTCAAGTGTTTAGGGACTGTCTGGAAACCGTAGTTAGCCCTGGGAACCTGGAGATAATAATCTGTGAGTAAATATTCACAAGCCTCTCTAACACTGAATTCTATTGTGCCTTCTGCCATAGCAGAAATGAGCCTCTCAGGTCTCCCTTGAGCGTGCGGCATATTGGCCACCAGATTCTCTTTCCTAAATAGTTTAATGTTTGTTATATTATTGCTCATGTTCTAGATTCCCTGTTTATTTCCCTCTGCATAATACTTTCCATGACCATGCAAAGAACCTTTTATTATTAAAAATTATGGTCTGTGGCGAGATTTCTAAAAATAAAAATGAATCAACTACATTAATTTTGGAATAAATCCTTCCTATACCATTATACTGACTTCAATTGTTGCAAAGGGCTTCCACAAACAAAGTTCTACTTTGTTGTTAATTGTCTTCCTACCAGCCTGGAAATGCACATCTACAACCTCTTGTTTTTAATTATATTACTTGTGTAACAGCAATGCTCCGATTGCGATGGAGACTCCTGGACACAACACTCACATCAGCACTAAATGAAAATGACTGTGAAGCTGTTGCCATCAAACAGCTTTCATTACACGGTTGTTCAGTTCATCTTTTGTACACCAGATGATTATTTCAGCCATCATCTATTACTCCTGTACAATAATGAAATGAAGCAAGCAATCCCCTTGCCAAACCCCACAGCTACTGACAGATTTGTTCCCTTGGATTAGGTCTGACTACACAGCAGCACTATTCTGGAGGGAAACTGATTTGTCAGTTGAGTCTCATAGAAGTTTCCACACTAAAATCTGTTGAATTGAAAAAAAGTGAATGAGATTTTTCCAAGTTACTGAACAGTACGAAAAGAAATAAACCTTAAATTAATTTTGGAAGGCTCACTACTGGGATCTTCCCTTGATGAAAAAAAACCAAACCAGCTACCATCTCAGCCATAACAGCTGCCAAATTTTCAGTAGCAATTGCTTCTCCTGTTACAGCAGTATTTCATTTTAAGAATTTATTTTTTCCATAAAAATATCTCTACACTGACATCAGCCTTAATAAAGCTTACAACTATTAAAGTGTAAAATGGTATTGTTATTACAGTGGTCTATAAGATTTATTTGGAAGTAATTTAACATAGTTATACAGCTTACTTCACTCAGTGGAATATTGAATTGTCAGTCTTGAACAAAATTACTCCCAAAATAACCTTGTACTCAATTCTTAATAACACAAATCTGATAAGCTACTATCCTGATTTTGCAACCCACTAGAGAATATTGTCACACCCTACAACCCGGTCAGGATTTTTACCAGAAAAGAGTTTATTCCTAGAATAGTAAAGTTGGAAGTGACCTCAAGAATCATCTAGTTCCAACCCCCTGCCATAGGCAGGGACACCTCCCACTAGCACAGGTCACTCAAGGCCTCATCCAACCTGGTCTTGAACACCTCCAGAGAGGGAGCATCCACTGCCAGTTTAAACACATTGCCCCTCAACCTGTCATTACAAGACCTTGTAAATAGTCCCTCCCCAGCCTTCCTGTAGGCCCACTTCAGATACTGGAAGGCCACTATAAGGTCTCCTCGAAGCCTTCTCTTCTCCAAGCTGAAGAGGCCCAACTCTCACACCCTGTACTCGTAGGAGAGCTGCTCCAGCCTTCTGATCATCTTCGTGGCCCTACTCTGTACCTGCTCCAACACTTCCATGTCCTTCCTGTGCTAGGGGTTCCAGAACTGCACACAGTACTCCAGATGGGGTAGCAGAGTAAAGGGGGAGAATCCCCACCCTTGCCCTGGTGGCCACAGTAGCCCACACACATAAAATTCCCATAGAGAACTATTTTTTGTCAAACACAAGCTCTTGTGTTTTCTCTAAGAAATTTCCCATTTTCTAGGTTCTGCCAAAAAGTTTCAGTTGCTTTCCTTGACTCCTGGCCTTATCTAAAATAGTCACTAATGATCAAGTGGGTAGCTTCAGACAGGACTTGGATGATTTGCCCCATGTGAAATACCCACCTTTCAGGATTCTTGACCATAAAATGTTAACTGCACAACTACATCTCAGAAGTATTAAATTTGTTGGCATATATTCTAAAGACATTTGTATCGGTGCATTCTCCTCTAACACAATGTATTTTCCTACTATTCCTCTTAGCCTCTTTCTCACTTGGAATCTGATGCCACAATTTCTTTATAGGTACATCTTCCACTTTGCAAAGGCCATTTATTTATATGCATCAGCTCCTCAGTGTGTGCAGAACTGCCTAAGCTTGTATACCTAACAAATCATGTATCAAAAAAACTTGTCATGCACTGAGGAATGGAAGAAAAGAGAAGGAAGGGTAGAGTACTGTCTAGCAGCCAAGACAGCATGATAGCTCACTCCACCATTGATGTAGGGATAAAGAGGTTGGACCTTCTGCTGGTGGCTAGATTAGGATTGAGTTCTACTGGCCTCTGGAGCTCTGCTGATTTGATTCCTCTGACACCTGGGGATTTGGATTACCTACATCTGACCACTTCAGCCTTCTGCTGTACAGCTCTGCTGTAGAAGTTACACCTGAGCCACCTGTAAGCTGCACACAGTTCAAGAGCCCTAGTCTGGTCACCTGAGCTCAGGGCAGACTTGCTGAGCTGTGCCGTAGTGCTTAGTTTGGGCAAGCAACACCTCAGTATTTCAATCGTGTCACACTATTAATGTGTACTGTATTCTTAACACAGTCCAGTCTCTGAAGCTCTGTCAGGATTAGGAACAGCAAAAACTTGACTGACGAGTCTGTCCCTTGCTCTGCTACAATAAAAAGACTCAACTTCACATGTGAATTCAGGAAAACATATATGTGGACAAACTGGTTTCCACGAAAACCGCTAATTCAAACATAAACTAAGTCACATTTACACAAATATAAACAAAAAGTGGGGCAAAGGAGGAGAGAAAGCAATAATTATCCTACTTGGTCCCAGTCAAGTTTTCCTGACCTGTACCAAGGAAACACGTAAGAGAAGCCTGAGGAAGTGAGAACAAGACAGTCTCATTTAACATGATATATTAGTGAAAAATAAAGTGAAAAAGTTGCTTACCGGCATATTAGTTTTGCTGTCAGGACCATTTTCATCCTTTTCCACTTGAATCTGCTCCTGACTTCCTGATTTTGTAAGGTTTTCAACTTGGTCTGTATCTTTAAATTCAACTTCTGAACCCTTCATTGCATCAGTTTCATCTTTTACAGTAAGAATATCAGACATCCTCATTAGAAAAGATTATTTTAGAATTCTACAAGAAATACGGAACCTTTAGGACAAAGAAAAAGTGGAGTAATTACTGAGTAATTAAACAACAACAACAAAAAAACCACCAAACCCCAAAACCCACATACCTAAACAGCTACCCAAAAGAAACATGATTTTGCTGCAAAAATCATTCCCCCTTCCCTGCTACAAGTTTTCCTGTCTTGTATCAGAGGGAAAGAGTGATCAATTTCTTTTCAACCAATTTTGTCAAAAGGCTTAAATTAGCAAACATCTACAGAAACCAGAACCAACTGCTATCCTATAGGACAACATTTGCAGATGATTTTCCCTCTTCTATTTTGAAACAAACACCTTTACATTTCTTGGTTTCTGGACAGTAAATGGACAAGTTCTGAATACAGAAAGTATCTTACCTACTAAAAGTAGTGAAGTTAGTCATAACAAAAATAAAGCACTCTCAAAAACAATAAAAAGACAGCTTTGGTAATTAGGATAATAGCAACCATTATATAGTATTTTTAAGTATTATTATAAATTATAATTACTTATAAAGATAACTCCAATGATTAAAAGATGTAATAGAACCATCCCAATGTCCCCCAAGGAGTAAGACGAACAACTTTTTGTTATTACTCAGATACAGTGAGACATGTGAACACAAAATTCTGCCATTCCTTGACAGAAAAGCAATTCACAGAAAACAGTAACGATCAAATAAGATTACGGAAAAACCTAATTAACTATCTGATTTAGTACCTGATGTGTTCTACAGTTTGGGGATTGTGGTCTTCCACAAAAATAAAATAAAAAAACCCCAAGTTCCTTTTCACAGTTGTCAACCAAGATGTTAGTTGCAATGAACCATCTGGAATCTGGTAGGAGTCGTCCCATGTCCTTATCCCCAGTGTAGAGTCCTGGACAGAACTATGTTGTCTTGAATCAGCAAGAACATCCCTTTTGAATGCCTAGAAATCAACAAAGGAAATACATTATATTTTCACTTGAGGTGGGAGGGGAGGGAACATGATAACACCCAAAACTCTCAGCATTTGTCACATCTAATCATTCTACTTGCTTTAACTAGCAGTAATTATATTTTTCATTAGACTTCCAAGAACTTCTGTATCACAGTTTAAAAGTAGTCATAATAAACATTTTGTTTGCATTCTTGGAGACTAACTCTGTTTCTGTAAACCAGCAGGTGTCTTCCAGAAGGGTCTGAAATAAGCAGCCCAGCAGGCGTGGAGGAGTAATACATCATGAAAACACACACATCCCTATTAGTAGAATAGCATTTTTCTCTTTGAGTTAATAACCTACAAACATAATATATAATCCATATTTTAGGCAAGCTGAATTAGAGAAGGCAATTTTATTTCACTTAAAGTAAGTACCCTAGAGTAAAGTAAGTACCCTAGAGTAAGAATTTACAAATTTCTACAAAACTGACAATGCTCCAGCCTCCCTCTTTTTCAGATTTGCTTTTCTGAGAAGTGTATCACTACTCACAAAGCACTGTGCATTTGAAGTGGTAAGCAACAACATCTAATAGCAAGCAAAGAGTAGCCCTTGAACACAGCAAAAATATCCTAAAGCAAAAAATATAAGTAACAAATACAAATAAGGTAAGAGAGCTGAAAAGGATCTCTGCATTACATTCCACAAAATACTTCTCAGGACTAACCAGGAGCTTATTAAAACCAGTAAAAATGATAAACATCAAGAATACCTTCTGTCACCACAGCTTAACTACTTAATTTCCAGGTAACATGATGATTAAAATGATGTTTTGAGAAAATGAGTGAAAAAGATTGGAATTGTTTGAAGTGAAATTAGGAAACTAAGAAGACATATATGCCATGGTTATAAGCATATGATTTTAATCAATGCGGGTGAAGAACCTGATCTGAACTGTTCTTCAGAATGAAAAACTGCACTACACGTGGGAAGAAAGGACAGAAAGACAAGTCACGTCAAGATCTTGATGTCTCTAACAACCTGCATCTTGGCCGAAAAAACTTGAAAGCATGTAAGTGTTTTGCGCTATGAGATTGTTAGAGAATAACGAAACTACAAGGTTCCCAGCCTCTTATCAGTTGCAATGTTTTATTAAAACGAAGACTTCAACATAATGCAAGAGAAAACTAGCTACATGTAACACTGACTTTGACAGAGAGAGAAAGCTATATCCTGTTTGGAAAAAGAACTTCGAGAACTTCAGATAGGAAGTAGACTTTAATGTGAAATGAAACAAAGCAAATGTTTTATATTCTCTACGTTCCACAACAGTAGCACCACCTTGCATTCAAACAGGTTTCTGCACACAAAGATACTGCAATTCCTTCCTGGAAAACAATCATGAAACTAGCAGCAAGTCACATTTTGAAAAGGCACACACACGAACAATAATGTACTTCTCCCCCACCACCCCAAATTAGAGCCTGCAAAAGGGATTTGGCCAGGAAGAATTTTAAAACTAGCATCTAAACAGTGCACAGCATTTAGCTTCTCTTCCTTACTTCCACAGTATCTTAACTCATTGTCAATAGTTAAAACTCCGAGTAGAGCACCTCAACATGCTCAACTACTCCCTTGGTACGATTTAAAAGACTGCAATGACATGAAATAGCAGCACAATGCTCCACAGACTTCCAAGTTTCCTTGCAGGTGAGATTAAAGCCTGGCTACAATTACTTTTATAGATCTGAAGTAATACACAGTTTGCTAAGACATAAGAGATAGTACAGACATTTTGACTAAATTCTTGCTGAAAAGAAGTATGGAAAAGAAAGATAAAAGGTGGGCTATGATTCAGGTCTATGAAAGATCCTATTCATTGCATCAAATGGAGGGGACAGGATTATAGATGAAAGGACACACTGGAAATAAAAGGTACAGAAATGCCACAAAGGATATGCAGCACTGTTTGTTTGTTGAGTTCATTTTTCCAGACAACACAGACGGTGATTTAAAACTTATGAAGCAGCTCATATTAACAACCTTTACTGTAAACAAGAATTGAATAAACTTGCTGTTTGGTTTTGTAGACTGACAAATGATTTGTATTGCACTGAGAGAAAGGTCTAAAAATGATTAAGCTGAAGAGAAGAAAAAAACCCACAACACATGTTTATGTCCAATTGCAAACAATCTTAGAAATTAAGTGTAACTTTATCGCTATTTCCCACACAAGTCACAAAAGCAGTAATTTTAATTAAAATCTTTACATTTTCTTCAATTCTATCAGATTCACTAAGAGCTTCTGTCCCTCTGCAATATTATTAAAAAATGGCATACTTAGTGAGTGAAACTCATTCTGTAAATGTGTTCCCTTTTATAGGTGGCAACAGGTATCTACTTTAATAGACAGAAAGTACAAAGACTTGTATGTAAGAGTGAACAGTAATGTATTTATCTTATTTAGCCTTTGAGATTGCTGTCCCCCTCTAAACACTGGTGAAACATATGTTCCTCCCCTACATCATACTGGTAACACTACACCACCAGCATTCATCCTAAATTCTGACAGTTCTCTTTCTGAGGAGCAGTAACCACTTTATCTAGATAATTATTCAGCATAATCCCATTTTCAGAGGGCAAATTGTTTTTTATCAACTGCAAGATGGAATTCTAGTACTATGTAGGCATATGTTTTTCAGTCAGAACAACTGTCAATGCAGTGCTCTATTGCTTTTTTTTTTTTTTTTTTTTTTTTTTTTTGCATAGACCAGAAGACAGGTGATAAAAGCGAAGACATTAAGTAAAGCCATTCACTGAGTTTTATGACAGAAGTTTCCTGAATCATCACACATGGACCACTGAAGTCCTCTGTTTCAGGTTCTAACTTGAAAAGTCATCATACGCAAGCCTGCTAAATTGACTTGTATTGAGTGAGGATATTTCTGGGAACAGGATCTATTTGGCTTAATCCAATTTCTCTAATAGGCATCAAACTTCCATCTCCTTCTTGCTGGCAGTGTAGATGCAGAAAGGAAGCTTTGCTCTGCCCATGACAGAGGAAATAATTTATTATTTTAAAAATAAAAGACAGAAGGTGATTTTTTTCTTTGCTTTTTGTTAAAGGTATTATTGGTGCAATTACTGTTGAAAAGACCCCAGAAACAGTTCTCAAAATAACATATCTAGCAAGTTGAGGGCAGGAAATTGGATTGGAAGGGTGGGAGTGAAAACTCTACATTCAACATACTAATGGGACACACTGTCAATGAAAACTTGTTAAACAAGCTTCAATTTTCCAGATATTTCAGTGGAATTCTTGCAGAGGTTTGGATCATTTCTTGTTGTGGACAATATCCACTCACCTTATTTTTACTATAATTTGAAGTTCACCCCCTAATCTGACAGTCAAATTCAGACAGTGAAAAATTCCCAATAAGGTTTGTTTCAAGTCATTCAGGAATCTTTGGACTGTATGCAGCACCTTGCCTTAGCTCTCAACATTTGTTCTAGTTACACATACAGCTCTAATTCTCAGCAGAAGCTTTATTATCCATGCACTAAAGGCTGGACCCTAATTATCTATCTGTACTCTCCCTGAAACCAGACCAAGTTTATGTGAAACAGTATGTAGAAAACCGTATGTGCTGTACTGTGCATCTACCTTAGAGTTTAGAGAAAGTAAAAACTATCAAAGCATTAAAATATAAAGCAGGAAGTAGCAGTGGTTATCTATCCCAGCATAAGAAAGCCAGCAGCCACAGGAAACAGGTAACATACAGGGCCAAGAAGCAGCTGGGGGCAGGAGTAGGTAGACATTGAAGTACAGAGACAAGCAATAACAAAGTTTAGAATTCGTCCTAGCTTTTTATACACATGTGAAAAAATTGTGCACTTTTGTTACCTTTCTTATAGTTTCTATATGCTGAATGTGAGAGATACAGACAAAACCCGATTCTCTCTGGCACTTCTACATTCACAAACATTTCTAAAACACTTCATACTTCCAAAATATTTCACGTCTTTCAGAAAAACAATCCCATGGGAGATGAACAGAGGACTGTAATACAGAAGATTTCTGACCAGCAATCAGGAATCCTCTACTCACAACTACAAGAACCATCTTTATGATCAAATTAAGTGCTCAAAACAGTGAGAATAGAGTTGAGAACAGACTGTATTAATCTAATAAAAGGTACCTACAGTTACATGGCTTTGCTGTTGGCTTGCTTTCACTAAATTTTACTTCTTAATTCTCCTAGCTTGGGGTCACAGAGTTGACATTCCTCTACTTAAAAGAAGACTCATTTATGCATGTACATATGCCCAGTGGAATCACAGAGGTACATTATTTTCTATTTATGCCATATTCCATTAAACTGAGAAGAATCAACACTGTGTTTACATATTTCTGTTTGAAGCAGGATTATGAGGATAATCTTCCCTAGAGAGAGAGTATTAGGAAGGGGGAAAATGCATAAAAGAAGCTCTACACTGAACAATTACCTTTACTACAAAATGACTAGACTAGTAATGTCCTCATGAAAAGCTGCACTGCCTAGTTAAGAGGAACCTACAAATTCATGTGGTTCTCCTCTGGGAGATTTGAGATTTGTAGAGAGTCCACATTATTTAAAAAGTCTGTTACAGAAGTAGTTGCATGAGCAAAAAATCCTCCAGCGAACAGTGGCCTCTTACCATAACTTACATAGCAGCTCTGTGCAGCACCTTCCTCCACAACTTAAGAACTGATTACTGGGCACAGCAAAGTCTTTGGGAACAGTCCTATCTTACCTCTAGCATGTAGGTGATACAAGACTTCCTTGGATGTGGAAACACCTTTTTTTTTTTTCCTCCCTTTTTGAGAAAGGTCAGGACCTTCCCTAGGAAAAAAAAATGAAAAAAAAAGAAAAGAAAAGAAAAAATATCAAGTCTCTTATATAGATAACTGCCTAAAAGAGCTTTTTTTCAGCACAACTGTTTTAGGAAACATTTAAGCACAATATGAACATATTTACATTAGCATCATAACCTCTGGGTTCCTGTGCCTCTCAACTCTCCCAAGCAACCAGAAACTCAGAAAAAGTTACACGTGTTTCTTCACAAGGGAAAAATATTTATGCCTTAAAGCAAAGACATCAATCAGAACTCTCTCATTCTGACATTAACAAAAACTATGGGTTTAACTAGAAGAGAATTATCGCATATGGTTACTGTTTAGTTCTGGAAGACCATCATCTACACACAGTTCTGAAAAAGAATTTTGGCACCATAGAGTGATGCCTGATAGCTAAATCAAATAACTCACTGCTGTCAAAAAGGGGAGCTCTTGCTTATTCCTTCTCCCTGGAGCCTCTGCTTTATGCTCTTTAAGTGTAGATCTACTTCCACCTTCACACCAGCTCTGGTGCTTGCTGATCTTTAACATGGTGAGATTCAGTAAGATGTGTGACTGAGAATCATAAAGCTCTTCTGTCAGGGCAGTTTTTTGCTAGCCTGGGCTCTGGTGATGCACAGGGACTTTATGAGCACTAGCCAGCCTAATGCAACCAACAAGAAGGACAGAGAAAAAAAATGTCTCTACCTCCCTCTTCTTGCAGCGGTGACATAAAACAGCTCTGCCACAGTCAATTATGGACACTCTGCAGGAGCATCAACCTAATTAAAATAAAGCTGTGTGAAGGTCTGTTGTTTTTTTGTTTGGGGTTTGTTTGGTTTTGGTTGGGGTTGTTTGTTTTTGGTTTTTTTTTGTTTGTTTGTTTGTTTGTTTTTTTTTTTTTTTTTGGGAGGTGGTGAGAGGAGTACCTATTGAAATGAAAGTTTGTAGATGAATCCTGAGACAGAAGATGGACAACCTCCTAAGCATGCGGTGCAGGTTAGTCCCCTCTGGGGAACTTTCCTTAGGAGAGGAGGTGAGAAAAGGACTGGAGAAAACTGTCAAGGTGATAAAGCAGAGAAATGAACAACAAAAACATTTCTCCCCCACTCCAAATCTTGGAGACTTGGAGGGTAAAGGAGGATTCTAGAAGGAGAAACAATACTGCCCATGAACAGACCAAGTTACACCCACAGATGCTGAGAGCCATGAGTCAGGGTCTTCAACCAAAGTTTTATCGTCCCTCTTTCAGTATTTTTCTTAACTCTGTGGTCTAAAGACTTTTAAAATGTACCATCTAGCTTTTATAAAACTGTCCCAGTTCATCTTAAGAGCATCACTAACTCTTTTAGTAGCTAAATTCAAAGTAGCTAATTCAAAGTAGCTCTGTACAATTATGATAGAAACTGGAATTATGCAGAGGCAGTTGTTCCTTCTTTCCAAAAAGGGCCAATACACACAACTGTGCACATTTTCTGCATGTTATGTCTGAAGTTTCAGATGCATTAATCCATTAACTAGGCAGAAAAGACTCTTAAGCTTCACTACTTAACTGTGACATTGTACAGGTCTGACCTTAAGAGTAATACAGCATTTAAATGAGAAATTGGTTGAATACTTAAGCATGTATCTTGCTTATATTCATATACTGAAAAATGCTGTACAAGTGAATCTAAGCAGTACTGACTTAAGCACACTTACATAAAAAAAAATATGCTTTTCCCAATGATACGATCTACACAGGTTTTAAAGTTATAAACAGTTCACAGCTGAAAGCTATATACTGATTCAATCAATTACTTGATCCAACTTAGCAAGCTATTTAATAATCAGATTCTCAGAGAACCAATATGATGATAAAAGCATATGTGCTGCTTCCAAAATTGAGGGTTGAATGCATTCCACCATCTATCCAAGTTACTACTAAGCACAGACATCATTAAAAATTAACTGGACAGAAACTGCACCAAACGTATCAGAAAACATTTGCAGGCTTTGAGAAAGCTCCCTACAAAAGAAAATTCAGAAGACAAAAGAAAATCCCACAACTGTGATGTAGATAAAAGACTCTCATAGCTATGCTCTGGTTTCTCTTACTGTACTAGTTACACAAAATACTCTGTGGTTTTTATTTATCTGTCCTCTCCCTCTATCAGAGTTACTACTACAACAGCAGAAGCTGGCAGAAGAGAATGTTTGTCCCTCAGTAACTTCAGCTTGGCCTGACTGCATACACCAAGATATGAAGCTTTTCACCATCTCACTATGTTCCCATTCACAGAAAGAATCTGTCTTGAAGCATGATAGCAAGATTCACCAGAATTTATCTGCCAAACATCTACTTCAAATCTACAAGCACTCTGGAGAGCCACAGGCTACAAGCACTGTACTGACTGCACCAAAAAAAATGTTGCCTATTGGAAACAAAAACTGAAACCTGCCCTCAATCTTCTACTTAATTATACTTGAAGGCCACCCTAACTGAGTTTTGTATACTACAATCTCTCAGACAACAGAAACGACAACAAAAACCACAGCAATGCTTTGTCACACTCCAGCTATAAGCAGGGATACTACCATGATCATAAGATAGTTGACAAGCCTTTAAAGGAGACACCTTTCACAGTAAAGATGTATTAACTATCTGTTATTATTTTTCCTCGAAACATTTTAAATGCTGAGAAATAATTTTCTAAGGTTC
The DNA here is from genome assembly GCA_013396675.1 of Eubucco bourcierii. Classification (NCBI taxonomy): domain Eukaryota; kingdom Metazoa; phylum Chordata; class Aves; order Piciformes; family Ramphastidae; genus Eubucco; species Eubucco bourcierii. Next base: position 240,487 of record VWZE01024859.1, read on the forward strand.
TTTAACCCTGCCTCACATTCTCCTGCGAGTACACCACTGAATGTAATAAAATTGCTTAGCTGACAGGAACAAAGAATAAGATTAACTCCTGCAGGAATATAGTTCAACATATATTGATAGGAAACTACAGCACTGAAGCACTTAGGGAGATCAGGAGGAGTTTGTTGTTGGCACTTGTTATCCATGAGCTCAAAAATTCTGCCCTAGAAAATTCCTGTACACTGAAGGACTGAAAAAGCCCTAGCACTGTACATGGCTGCTTTAATCTGGAGCACTGGCTCTTCAGGAGGGTCAGCCTTTCCATGCTTCACATAGCACCGTCATCCTCTTACTTGTTCTGTTGTTGGAATCCCTTTAGACTTCCAGTATATGAATAATTAGAGTGAAGTATATCACAGGAAGTAAACACCTTTGGTTTCCTCGTGGCAAATGAACAGTCCTCAGGATGTAGCCCCTGAGAACTTGGGGCTGCATCACGAAGGTAGCAGGAGCTTGTAACATGACAAGAGGTTCTGTTAAGGTGCTTCCAGTTTACCATTAAATATGGCAGACTTGAGGGTTGGGGGTGTTTGTATAGTGTCAAAATAAACACTTTTAATGAAGAAAAAAAAGAATCCTAGTTGGTATATGAGGATACTACCCAAGAAAAAAATTCGACCCACTACAGTCCTTGTTTTGATTAAGGGAAGTACACACAAAAACAACAGAAGTCCTCCTGACACAGATCAAGTATGCTCATTCCACATGTTTCACCCAGATGGAGAATGACACTACAGTTCTAGCATTTAAAAAAAAAAAAAAAAAAATNAAAAAAAAAATCTATATTGGATGAAAATAAACTTGACTAGCAAATGCATATTTTTATAAAACACAACTCTGGTTAGGTCACTCTCAATAGGGTAAGTAATAACATTAAATGGTTTATAAACTATAGAAGTTGTAGTTCCTTTAGGATCTGTTCTCACTGTTTTGGGGGGTTTTTTGTTGTTATTGTTTTAGGGGGAGCTAATTAGGTTGGTTTGATTTTTTTTTTATTGTTTTGTTTGTTCATTTGGTTTCTGAAGAGGAATAGAAGGAAAGAAAATAATTTCAGGAAGAGACTTTCAAGTCTTAACTAAAAGCTATTTGTACATAGTAACGTCTCACTGGCAAGTATTTGCACAAGATGATGTACATTAGTGGAAAAAAAAAAATAAACCAACATGTTTTAGACTGAACACTGTTATAGCATTAGCCTTCCAAAAATTACATACCTCAGAAATATTAAGGTGTACAAGTTAGTGAAAATATCTGTTGAATGGCTAAGCCACTCCACTCCCAAAGAATGCGTCTGTTTAAAGGTATGAGCAAAGACCTATTTAGAAATATAATGTATTTATTAAATACAGAATGACATATCATTCGTTTCTGCTAGCATAGTTCTATTAGTTTGGGAGCTGAAAAATGAATGTCCTTCTCACATGACGCAGCTGTACCAGCAAAAGTTCTGCGAAACAACTATGCTGACAGAAGATTTTGTTGGCTTAGCTTACATCATTCAGAGAAAACTAAATGACAGCAGAAAAACTCCTCCTGTCTCTTAAGCCATTTTGATTCTGGGAGCTCTACAGCAGAAGTACATACGGTTTGTATCCATAACCCCACACCTCCCCCAGCTTCAATCTATTTCATCTTTCAAGCAATCCCCAACTCTTCCCTTTTCTAGCCTTAGGTTGTTTACATTGCACGCTCACCCATCGTCCTTTATCACTTCTTTTGTCACTTGCATATTTTTTCCCCCATAAAATTCACTCACTTTCACTTATAAATTTATAAGGCCTCCTCCAACAATTACATAGAACACACTCTGTAATACCACATAGCACTTTGCATCCCTGTGTAATGCTGTTGTGTATTTAGTATTTTGCAGTCATTTACATCGAGGCTCCAAAATGAAATTTTTTACCTATCTAGAATTGTCAAGTAACAGTAACTGTCTTACTAAAAACAACTCTTAAAAAACAGAGTCAAGGCTTATTAAACATCCAAAAAGCTTCAAAAGCACAGTGGACAATACCCTCAGTTGTTTAAGGTTGCTCAAAAAAAAAAAAAAAAAAAAAAAAAAAAAATAAAAATAAAAAAATCAAAGATTAAGACCTTTTCTTATAGTATCAAACTGTAAACTAACCAAAGCTATCTTCAAGAGTCTTTTCAGATCACCATTGATTAGTAAGGTAGCAGCAAGAAAGAGTATACATTTTCAGTCCAGATGGAGTAAAAAAAAAAATTCCTACTTAAAACACTTTGCAGAAAACATAATAAAATGTAGAAAATAGGTAATATCAAATAGAAGTACATGCCATGCATATGCCCTCAGATGACATGGTAGCATACTAAAATCTAAAAGTAGTTAGAGAGCGATTCCCTGCCCCCCACCCAGTTATTTTGAGTAAATAAAAAGCATTGTCTGTGACTATTTTCAGTGGATGTTGTTGAGACAACAGCTTTCTTAAGAGATATAAACCTTCATTTCATTTATAGAACAGCTATCCAGACAGCAATTAGTATTTTTTTTTAATACAAAATTTATCTTTTACTCTTACAATATATAAAATTCTATTTTCCTTTTGGTATTTTCATTGATAACAACAGGGGAAAAAAACAGACACACAAATTTCCAGAGTGGATGGCAGGAACAGGTTCCTAGAGTAACCTAAGATTCTGTTTAGGGCTCTAGATAAAGATTATGAAATGGGTTTGGTTTTCAAAAAAATGTTGTGAATCAAAGTTTCAAATGCACCAGACACTTTCCCTCTTGTAACATGAATCACTACCCAAGTTAATGAATTACCACACCATTATGGTCTCTCCCTGTATGAACTAAACTGAAAACAAAAACCACTAAAGCAAACAAGAGAAACATCCCAAAACTTTCTATGGGTATTATCAGTATTCTCACCTATTTGTTTCCATCGCTTCCTAAACTACTACATCACATTGACAAGGCATTCATAATTTGGTAGCTTTAAAACCATTTAATGATAAATATCATACAATAACAAATCAGATTTAAAACTGCCTACCTAACAGTTATTAATCCTTTAGCAGAATATTTCTGTTTATAACAAAGCCACGGCAGTGTCTGCCCTGACAGTGCACAAACTTGGCCAAAATGTAACTGACCACTGACCTTCACAGAATAGTCAAGATTTTTAATAGCCACCCGTAATCTTTCAATAAAAAGAGACTTGCTCCACAATACAAAACAGTTATCAACATCTTGCATGGGGAAAAAACATTTTTTGTTGTAAGCCCTCTTACTATTCAGATATGAAATCTATTTTTCAGCTCAAAACTTGTATTTGTACAAGTAATTGTAATCGTAATTGATTAACAACAACCTTATAATTCCCCATCAGACTAGGGATTAACAGTTAACACTTGAAAAACCAAACAATAACCTGACATCTCTCCCATTATTACCACCAACGCAGTCTTGTTTTAGCAGAGATATTTATGTGCTCCCAATCCCAGCATAATTAGACTATCCAGTATATAAAAATCAGCAAGAATGCCACTATTAAATAAGATGTATGAAAAAGTCTTTTAAAAGTCTATCTTTAAAGAGAGAAGAGATTTATTTATGCTGATGATCTCCGTTAATTCATTAGGCCTAAAATGGCTTTTGTGGGAAAAAAGGGAAAACAAAATGTAAACTGCAATCTACCTGCAGACTTTTTATTCTTCTCCTTTTAGTGTTTAAATACCTCATTTCAGAACACACATACCTGCATTATATTGGCATTTTGCTTCATTATGCAGTTACTGAAGAAATGTTTTCCATAATAGCTCAGGCAAGGCTGTGCATGTATCTTTAGAGAGCACACTGCAGACAAGCTTAGCTGATCCCTCCTAGATCTACGATGAAGCAGTCTGTTGAGGCTGTACTTGCTGAAGCCTCTGAGACAATAGAAAATCAACAGCTGGGCACTGTGCTGTCAGTGACACCCAGCCAGTCACCATGAACTGCCACCAAAACGCGCAGAGCACGTATTGAGCTCCTCATTAGGGACTCACAAGCAAGAGATGCACAGGCCTTCTGAACTGTGAACGTGCTATAAAATGGCTGTGCAGATTGTAATCACTTTCACCATTAACAGTCAGATTGTTCTCAAAATGAAAGTTCGTAACTGTCCTAAAAGACATTTTCATGTGACATAGAGGTAGGCAGGACAAAAACATCTGTACTGTAAATATATTCATTTCCTCAAAAAAATTTGTTTATTCAGTGTGGCACTGTGAACACAACTTAAAAAATCATCAGAAAGTTAGCTCAGTGCCAGCAGATAAAGGCAGTTGTCATCAGCAGTGTGAATGCCATGGCAATTTTCTGGCCTGGCACATCAAGGTCACAACCCAATTAAGGAAGAAAAACATCTTCTGAACAGAGGGGTAGGAAAAAAGCCAGTTATGATATGTTGATTATCATAGTTCCAAAATCAGTATCCAGAGCAGAAGCCTATAATATTTGTGCTTGGGAGAAAATGCTATCCCTGTCCCATTTGCAGCACTATCACAGTGCTTTGCAGTACAACTGTGGAATGATAATCCCCCTTCTCTAGCCATCGCTCTGAAGAATTCTGCATACCAAGCAAGGCTGGAAGGCAAATGGAGTAGTATGTTTAATTTGGAGGCTCCAGAGAGAAGGCTGTAAGTCCTGACTAGCAGTAGATCAGGACCCTAAATGCATATATACACTCTTCTGTAAGATAACAAGCATAGGTATTAAATAACAAAAAAACACCATAGAAAGACTCAGACCTATCGCTGACTGCAGCACTCTCAGGACTAAAATATATTTTTTTAACTATAAACAACAATAATAAAAAAAAATTTGCAATTGAGATCGCCACAGTCTGTGATGGGTCTAAAGCTGTGCTTGTTATTCCTCTCTTCTGCTATTTCCGTGCTCCAAAGCCTCCAGCCTTACTGATCATCACCTGACGAGCAAGATCAGTTCAAAACTAACAAACAACTTTTTCCTTTCACTGAAACGGGCAGCTCTCGGAACTTCTGTTTTTCTGTTGTGCATGGTATGTTTGATGTAACTGTTGGTTACCCCTTCTCTACTCAACAGTTACCTCCTGCAGTACACAAGGCAGCTACTTTCATCCCTCTATCCCAGGCTACGGTTCCAGATATGCAGGCAACAGATCTTCTGACGTAGATAAAGCCTCACACATGTTGCACCATCAACACAGTCAGCTCCCAACCAAAAAGGCTATTTTAAAAACTCTAAGAAAATACATACAAAAGGCAAGCCCTGGAAGGTCCTTGATGTTTTCACAGATTTCAGCTGTCTGCAGGTGAGTCTGCAATCAAAGTGGTTTTGTCATGGTAAAGACTTCTTCAGAAGAGGAGAACATGAATTCTATACAGGTAAAGATTTACATGCATAAGCCATTCATTGAAGGCTCTGTACTCTGAAGATGACAAAGAGACTAGTTTTTAATTTCTGGACACATACAGATTACATTAATGTCAGAATAACCGTTTAAGTAGCTTCTTTACACAGCACCAGGAAAATGTGTCTGTATGCATGTGTTACCTAGTTGCTGCCAGATTTGATATTCACATACAGCAGAGCAGAGAATCTAAGAGTCTTATTCTGTAATCATACAGCACAGCAGAGAATTTAAGAGTCCTTTTTTGTCATCAGTAACATCAGCAACACGGTGCAGGTAACTCCAAACAGGAAATAAGTAGTACCTGAGGTAAAAAGAGAACTGAACAATGAACTACTGTTGTACTCCACATTGACCCTTAGAAAAATTAACAGGTTTTCTTAAACTCACACATCGTTCATAAGCTTTGGTAACTCCTACCCCGGAAATTGTCACCATACAGACTGGTAGACTGGTCTGGGTTTACTTTCTCATAAGCCAAAGCAAAAGCTTCCCTCCCCTACACAAATCTATGGGTCTGCTTTAAGTGACAGATTAAATAGTAGTCACTATGACTTCCACAAACACACACCCCACCCCTCCCTAACTAGAAGCTTATCCTTCAGCAGAAGCTTTATATAAGAAAAGTCTCCAGTAAATTCTATAAGGCACTTCACATAATCCTCACCTTCTAACTGTCCAGATTCAGTTAGATAACATTTCTCTTTTCCAGGAGTTCTGTTTCTCATTCTTTCCAGAAGAGAATATACAATACCCTTCTCTCTTGGAAAATCTTAAGACCTCATACCTAACTGAAAAGCAGAGGATGCTATTACAAAAAAAAAAAAAAAAAAAAAAAAAAAAAAAAAAAGCAAGCTGGTATACACTATAAATACGCTATACACACTTCAGCTACAAGGTCTTCTCATGAACTTCACGTCAACACTAATAAGTTTCCATTGCTGCATGAGGACTCTATAAATTATAATCTTGTTAAGAATTGATAATTTAAAAAGTAGACTTAAAAAAAAAAAATCAAGCAGACATCCTACAAATAAGATATTTGTGTTGTGTATCCACAGCAAATTCTTCTAATTACCATTGTTATCAAGCGTCCTTTTGAATAAAAGTGCAGAAAGGCAAGACATACAGTCAAATAAAGAAATGTATAGCAGGAATCAAGTTAATAAAATTATCTGCATCTTTAAGACTGTAAAACTTCAATGGAAAGTGAAAATCTGACCTTAAAAGTACATCATGAAGCTATCAGTAAAATCTGACAATTACTGCAGTACTCAAAACAAAATTTCTTTAGTTTTCATAAGCTGTACTCTACATGTCTCTGGTATTTTATATTGTGAACACAAACTAAGAGAAAGATAAACACATTTTGTTTCTGTATTTCTGAAACAGGAGGAGAGAGGCATTAACACCTGCATTAAGCAAGTGCACACTATAAAGATTTAGGATCTTTTCCACTCCACAGTTACAGCAAGAATGGATTTGAATCAATTCAATCCATTTGTACAACCTGATGTACTTCACTCTCCTTCCCATTAAGTTGTCTTCCTTTCAGTTACTGCTGTTCCATACAGACTGAGGCAGAAAGGTGTGGTATTTAAAGGTGTAATTTCATTAAAGGAGGAAACCAGAAAAAACTTCTAAAGAGAGAGGAAGGGGAAAAAAAATTTACAGGCAATCTAAGGTACATAGTCCCAAAATGTGAGTGTAGTTATTATCATAACTTGGTTCCTTCACAACCAAGGCACTGAAACAATACTGCCAACACCCTCCATGATCCACACTTTCCTGAGGAGATGATAAATATTTTTTAGTTTAATATTAAAATAATTCTCAGGGTTTCTTTTTTATTGTTAAGTACAGGAAAGATGTTTCTGACAGGCAACACTAGCTATGTGAAATATTTCTGTCTAGAAAATGTACTGTACAATGCTTGTTTGATGTTGTATCTACAACTCCATGAATGTCTTTATATAGAGATTATGCCAAATACAACTATGAGTAAATGAATATAGAAGCCATTAATGCGAACTAGGAAAATAATTTGAACTGAATATTGCCAAGAAATAATGCCTTAACATTTCTCTTAAATGAGACAAGACAGAATTAAATATGATTAAGAAAAGTAACTTATATCCTGGAAACAGGAGCTCAATCACTACAATTGCATTAGCAACTCCGACTTGGTTGATCTTAAACTAGGAACAGGAGTAAATTGTTTTTCTTACCAAACATACATCATTACACGTGCTGAAATACTATCTAATAGAACAGGCATTATAAGCTCAGGAACATTTATGCAAATAAAGTTTCAATTAAATTTGAATTTCCAAGCAATGCAACAAGTATACAAGACAGATATTCAATAGATAAATTATAAAAAACAAAGAAAGCAATCAGATGATTGCTCAAGCAGGAAGGAATCTCTAAACTCAAAAAAAAGAAGTGAAGATATGCATCACAGCCCAAATCACTTCAAAATAATTTTCCTGACAAAATAATATCCTCCATAATAGTTGTACCAAAACCTCAATAGTGGAAATTACTATCTTAGCTTTCTTGATTTTTTTGAACTCATAACAAAACTCTGTAACTGTGATGGAAGTGCACCAAGTGCACCATCCCAATCAATATTTGACTGCTGGACTGCTCTGAGAGATGTTTTCTTTAAAACTAGAACAGAAGGATCCACACAGACAGAAACTCAAACTAATTAAAAAACAACGACAACAAACCTAGCATGCTTAAGGAGATACTTGGGAAGTAGGTGCTACTGACTTAGCAATATCCAACTACAATTCATATTAAGATTTACAGGACTCTCTATTTTCAGGGTAGAAAAGGCAGAACAGAATTCTGGAGAAGCAAGCACAAAGCTAACAAACTGAAATGTTCAGACTAACAATAGCCACTCCTTTTAGAAGGGAGAGCAAAGCAAGAACAATAGAATTAGTTGTTTGAAAACCCAAAGAACAAGCTAAAACTGCAAGCCTCTGAATCAATCAACAGACATTTAAGAAAAAGCCTAGAAAACAAAGTGTAAAAGGGAGTAGAATGGGATACTTCAGGTAACATATTTATTACAATTCCAAAATGAAATTTTATAAACCTAAAGGGAATACAGTAGTTTTTCTCAGCTATATGAGAAAGTGAGACATAGTAAGTAATGTTTGGTTTATCTGTATGACAGAAGCACCCTAACAGAAGTCATGTTCTGATCACACCAAGTCTTGCCCACTTGACAGATTCAGAGTTCATCTCTTCAGAACTGTTAGTAAGTCTTAAACATTTGATTAAATATATTATCTCTACCCTTAGAGAAATTACTTAACACCATACTGGCCTAATATGTATTTAGCTTATACACAAACCCTCAAATACTGCAGTTTTATTCTCTTGCACCATAAACACAGTTTAGACAGTATAGCAAAGCTGAAATCAGTCTCTTTCTCTGCTGCTTTCATATTTGTTCTCAGAAGTTCTTACTAGTACAAAATGAAACAACTTTACTGCTGCTCAGAAAGAATTCACTATGGTTACTAGATAATGACAAAGTGTGGTCCAGTCTAAATACAGTATACTTTCAAGCTAAAGCCTGAAATTTAAACAATCCCAAAACACTGTGCAAAGATACTCTTAAAGACTAAGTGGAATTACACTTCAATTGTCTCTGGACAACAGATACCAAATGAGCAAGTGTCTGGTGGGTCCATTTGTGGGTTGATTGCTGATGAAAATCTAACTTTAAAAGCCTAAATAATAGTATAAAAACTAACTGAAAAAAAAATCATTTTAGCATCCATGAAATTGAACACTAAAAAACTCTTAACAAGTACTCATTGTAACCTACTATAAAAATATCAGAAATATCTCTGGGTATAAGCAAACTTGTGTGTTACATGGAATATAGAAATTCTAAATAATTTAGAGTAACAGTCACATAACTAAGCTTTTCAAACTATGAGACCAAATTAATCAAATTTAGCATCCCTGAAAGTTACTCAATGTTATTACTAAGAATGTGGAAGAGACTTTTTGGGGGACCAGGTAAAGCAACAGATGAAAGATATTCCGTACAATTCTTCCCTTTCTGAATCAAGCAACTGCAATCTGTTATTTTTTTCAAGGAGTGAGGAAGATTCACAAGATAGTAAATTCTGAGTTATTGAGGCAGTCATTCACTTCATTAGTTATGATCCTTAAAGTCAGGGTTACTAAAGCAAAAAAGCCATCACCACCAACCGAACAAAATCCAAACTTCCCCATCCTGCCAAAGTACATCAGAAAATATTTTAAAAGGCCATATTTCTCTATAATCTGGAATAAGAACCACCTAGATTACAGTCAACAGACTGATTTTTGAGATCTAAAGAAAGCATTGTTGCTTAATAAACTAAGTGTGGCTTCTGCAGTTTAAGCAAACAACGAAGAAATGTCTCATGCTAAACCAAGGAGTGAATATATCACAAGGCCAAAGACCAGTTACTAAATTTTGCCAGATACACGTTTTATCACTGCAATCTCTGTCCTTCCATCCCAAGCTACTGAACATCCTCATTCACTGTTTTTTTCTAAAATAATCAAGCCTATAACCCTTTCAAGATCTTCACATTTTCTCCATAACTATCTAACCTTCATTGTTACTAAATTGAAATTTAAAAAAAAAATTAAATTGTCTAATTAGTCTCAAGATAAATTCACACAAACCTAATGAACATGTTGATATTTTCCTTGAACTGTGATTTATAAGACTATTCCAGTCATTCTGATATACAGCCTCATACAAACACCAGGCATTAGCTAAGCAGAGAATTAAGCTTCTCACTTTCAACTAAGAAGTCACCCTAAAATCAAAACCCAATAGCCTTTCAGTCACATTAGGTTCACCATATTTTGGACTTTTTTAATCAAAAAAGCAACAGACTGAAAAAAAAAACCACACAACCCAACATCTCTGATAAATTTCCTTTGACTTTTGTCTATTCCATAAGGAAGAAAAAAAAAATAGTTAGTTTTGTGAACACAGAAAAGACAACAGAGAACTGTAACAAACTGTTTATACTAAACCAGAACTATTTTCTGCAAAGGGACAGATGAACTTCGAAGTTCCCAAATAGTAACGCCTACTCCTGAAATAACGAAACCCCCAAACAATAAACCTTCTCTCATGTTTGGGTGGCACAACAAATTTGTTATCACAGGAGCAGAGCTTCAGATGTCCAAAACCAAGGAAAGATAGGAAAAGGGGAGGCCTCGGCTAGAACCAGAATAAGCAATTCAGTTGTAAACTACTTCAGTTGCTCTTATCCTTTCCCACAACTTCTCATTTCCTGTGCTATCAAATGCCTTGCTTAAACACCCATAAGCCTTCTCGAAAGCAAGTGATTTGTCCTATGTCCTTTTCTTCTGTGTTCCTTTTCTGTAGTTCCATATACTCTTAAAACACTGCTAATTGCTGGAAATGGCTGCCAGCATGCTTTCACATCATGAAATAGACACGAAGGCAGAACAATACATCTCATCAATTCCAATCCTCATGTACTTCACAGACAAAAGAATAAAGAATACATTAAAGCGAGACCAAAAATCTAGACAAATAAGTATTTTCCCAGAGTGAAGGCTGACTGCAGCTTGCTAATTTATTACTCTCCAGAATTCGATAATCAACAGGTCAAACAAGACAAGAGAGATGTTTCCTCAGAGCGAGTATGCATTACGTTCTAGCCATACAAAAAGGAATGAGAGTAACTGTAGGGTTGAACCAAAAAAAGCAACAACACGGGAGGAGGATAAAAGAGGGCCTAGGGAAAGTGCTGCAGCTTTTCTCTTGCTTCAACAGTGAGTATTTGGGATGTAGGGTATTTTTAACATTATTTTTTATGTTTTCCCCTCTTTCAATAAAAACAGAACTAATTTTGTTTCAGAAGTAAATGGTGTTGGCGTATCTTGTCAGATAACAATGTTCAACCTAAACCAGGGAGAGATGAAGTCATGAGGGACTTCCACTGTAGCATTAGCAGTTCCCAGGAGTTCATTAACATCACCCCTACTCCCATCTCAAATTTGACTAATGTCAACTTCATAGGCATTAAGAAAGACCTTTTTAAGTCTCAGAGTGCTTAAGTTAGAACTCAACAGAATGAAGGAGACAGACAGTTAAGAATGACATAGTGGGACCCTGGGAACACTAGGAGTCAAGATGTGGCTTTTGTTACATGTGATTTTCACTTTCTTGCATTATCTGTACAGTCAAGCATCTCTACTCAGATAATAAAATGGAATTGTCAGACCCTAAAGGGACGTTAAGAAAAAACAGTGCCATATTTAGATGATTAAGAGAGAGGGGAGACGAAGTTTCAATTAATGCCAGATAAAGGAAATTTTTTTAAACTACTAGGGTTGAGGCCTGGCGTCGCCACTTGAGATGCATCCTGCAATAATTACAGATTGGACAGTGGGCTTTGCTAGATAAACAGAAGCTTGTCATAGATGCAACACTAATTTTCAGAATGTTGCTAGGGAACAGCAGACTGTAACAAGAATTTCTGAATAATGAGCAGGTGGCAATATATGGAGATCTTAGACTCTTGACTGAATTATTCATATATATTCCTGAATGGTGAGATTTCTAAAAGTAATAGCCTTATTCCATCACCACAAATGGCAATACTATGTACCTTGTCTAGAATATTTATTAGAACTCTAAAAGTGCATCCCTTTAACACAATACATAATACAAGATCACTGATCTGAACAAAAAACGTTTACGGCTCTAGCACACAGAGACATTAGCAGTTATTTTACACAAAATACTGTTAAACAATATAAAGGAATATGTTTTTCCTAGCCAAAGCTAAATCTCTTCTGTCTAGGATTCTCCTTGTACAGATTCAGTGATAATTCCAGACGGTCAGGAAAAAATCCTGACAATGACTAAGTAATGACCAGGCTAACCAGTAAGAACTGGACATACTTTATCCATCATAATAATCCATAGCAGGAATTTTGCTACATCTAAAACACTATGGAGGGAAGACGGCTTTATACCCAGTCTAGAGATACCTTGTGATCGTACTTGAAAAGCAATAGCAGCAATACTTGACAAGATTTTTCTTAATTTAGAGCTTTCAACTCTGATAAGTCAGGACACTACCAAAACCTCAGAACTAACAAATTCCTTCGCCCTTCCAACAAAGTCTCTGATTAGCTGGTCAGCATTTATTTTACTATGTGGACATGGCCAGCTGTAACATTCTTTTGCTAAATATGATGGAAAATAAGTCTTTGATTTAGTTTAGGACTGAACTGTTTCTCTGAGTTCACTGAGAAGCTGTGATACAATACACAAAAAACCAAAATCCTGTTCCACCTTTTGGGGCTTTTTGTTACAGATCTCAGATCTGTTTTAAACATTGTTAAAATACTAGAATCTGTGGTTATTTTAAGCAAAGCTTCCAATTTCTGGAGATAGCAGAGTCTATGTAAGGAGAAACAAATTCACATGGCACAAGATAAGACAGACTAGAGGCCATGGAACTCCACCTGGGGA
>VWZE01024862.1:7851-17851 GCA_013396675.1 Eubucco bourcierii
AAAAAAAAAAAAAAAAAAAAAAAAAAAAAAAAAAAAAAAAATCATTGAGCTCTCCAGAAACGTTTGGAGTGCTCTAGAGAAAGGGAAATAATTCCACTGGTCAGGGTCTGTTAGTCTCAGCAACTGGCTTCACAGAATCACAGAATATCAGAGGCTGGAAGGCTTCAGAGATCATTCAGTCCAAACCCTCCTGCCAAAGCAGGATCACCCAGGGCAGTCTGCACAGGAATGCATCCAGGTAGGTTTGGAAAGTCTCCAGAGAAGGAGACTCCACAACCTCTCTGGACAACCTGCTCCAGGGCTCTGTCACCCTCACTGTAAAGAAGTTTCTCCTCATGTTGAGCTGAAACCTTCTTTATTCCAGTCTGAATCCATTGCTTCTGGGCTTATTGCTGTGCACCACCAAAAAGAGCTTGGCCTTCTCCACTGGACACCCACCCCTTAGCTATTGATAGACATTGATCAGATCCCCTCTCAGTCTGCTCTTCTCCAGACTAAGTCTTCTGACAGTCCACTGTGATAGTCCTGAAATGAGGTTGTAGCTAGGCAGGGCTGCAAACAACTTCCTCCTCACCTCCAGTCTAAATCTCCCCTCTGCCAGTTCAAACCCATTGCCCCTTGTCCTGTCATTACAAGACCTTGTCAATAGACCCTCCCCAGCCTTCCTGTAACCCACTTCAGATACTGGAAGGCTACTCTAAGNTGCAGCCTAGGACTCGGTTGCTGTCTGGGCTGCATGTGCACACTGCAGGCTCATGTTGAGCTTTTCATCAACCCAGATTCCAAGGTCCCTTTCCTCAGGGCTGCTCTCAGCCATTCCCCACCCAGCCTGGAGTTGTGCTTGGGATTGTGCCTACCCAGGTGCAACACCTTACACTTGGCCTTGTTGGCATTGGAATGTGCTGCTCAGGGAGGTGGTGGAGTCCCCATCCCTGGAAGTGTTTAAGAGGAGCCTGGATGAGGCACTCAGTGCCATGAGTTAGTTAATTAGAAGGATTAGGTGATAGGTTAGACTTGATGATGCTGGAAGTCTTTTCCAGCCTGGTTAGTTCTGTGATGGGTTTGAAGTGGCAGAGGGGAGATTTAGACTGGATGTTAGGAGGAAGTTGTTTGCAGTGAGGGTGGTGAGACACTGGCACAGGTTGCCCAGGGAGGTTGTGGCTGCTCCCTGCCTGGAGGTGTTGAAGGCCAGGTTGGAGGAGGCCTTGAGTGAGCTGTACTAGTGGGAGGTGTCCCTGCCTATGGCAGGGGGTTGGAACTAGATGATCCTTGAACCTTACCATTCTATGATTCTATGATTTGCAATCACAAATAACCAGGAATGATGCAATATCTGACCAAAGACCCCCCCCCCCCCCAATCCAGCAGAACTATTTTTAATGCTTGAAGAATTCTCAGTTCTTTCATTTCTTGTTGCTTCTTGGTACCACACAAGAAAAATAATAGATGATAACATGACTTTGCTTTCTCATTCTACATACAATAAACTCCACTTAAAGAAATGTTTAAGAATATTTTCCTCTTGATTTGAGAACAGGAAAATACTGAGAAATGAGGGAATTCCTTATCATTAACTTTGGAGTTATTTATGTTATCCTTATCCAGAAGGGAAGAAAGGAGGTGTGTTACCTTGAGCAAAGGCTCACAGGAAATGTATGAGTTTGACAAGGAACTGAAGGAAAAAATTCCCTTCTCTGACCTTTCCTCCCGTGGCTTAAAGTGGCTTCTGGTGAACCTGGAAATGCACAGAATGCTGAAGTTGAGACACCTAAAGTTTTACCAGGCAGTGTGTAGGTCTGCCTGGTCTCCATGTGGTTTAAATCAAACTCTAAACTGGCAGCTGAACCCAAGATCAGGTTTTACAACGCCAATCACCACTTGACAGGGCATGGTTGTGCTGCTCAGGGAGACTTTAGGTGGGCAGGATGCAACAGCAGCTCTGGGGAGTTGCAAGCTGTTTCCAGATCTGTCCATGGTAATGGTCACTTGTTCCTGGCAAGGCCTGAAATGCTGCACCACAGTGCCAGGCAGCTGGCTCATGTTGTACGTGTCAAAGGTGATCCAGAACTTGGCAGTCCAAGCATTTGGGTTTTTTCAACCAGTTCCACCAGATGCCTGAGCATACTCTTGCTGTTCCATAGGAGTATCTACTAGAGTCAATCCTCAGGCTTCCTCAAGGGTTTATGTGCTAAGCCCCAGACCACCTCACTGAAAAGCTGAGAGGAGTATTTAGATCTTACAAGTAAATATTTCTGTGGTGCTCATGGTGAGCATTTCAGCTTGTCTTGACACTCCTAAAACAATACCTGAGCAGCTTTCAGTCAGGTCACTACTGGTGAAGCCCTCAGTGTCTGCGTCTGAGCTGCACTATTAATTTTCCTTAGGACTTTGGGCAGTTTCTTTTTGAACAACCAGTCACTAGTGGTGTCCCCCAGGGATCAGTGCTGGGCCCAGTCCTGTTCAATGTCTTTATTGAGATTGAGTCCAGCATCGGTTAAGTTTGCAGATGACACCAAGACAGGAGCAGGTGTGGATCTGTTGGAGGGTAGGAGGGCACAGTAAAGGGACCTGGACAAGCTGGATGGGTGGGCAGAGGGCAATGAGATGAAATTTAACAAGGCTAAGTGCAGAGTCCTAACACTTTGGCCACAACAACCCCAAGTATCTGGGGACAGAGTGGCTGATGAACAGGCAGGCAGAAAGAGACCTGGGGGTACTGGTAGATAGCAGCTGAACATGAGCCAGTAGTGTGCCCAGGTGGCCAGGAGAGCCAATGGCATCCTGGCCTGGATCAGGAACAGTGTGGCCAGCAGGAAAAGGGAGGTTATTCTGCCCCTGTGCTCAACACTGGTCCTGCCACACCTTGAGTCCTGTGTCCAGTTCTGGGCCCCTCAATTCAAGAGAGATGCTGAAGTACTAGAATGTGTCCAGAGAAGGACACCAAGGCTGGTGAGGGTGCTGGGGCACAGCCCTGTGAGGAGAGGCTGAGGGAGCTGGGGATGTGCAGCCTGGAGAAGAGGAGGCTCAGGGCAGACCCCATTGCTGTCTACAGCTACCTGAAGGGAGGTTGTAGCCAGGTGGGGTTGGGCTCTTCTCCCAGGCAACCAGCAACAGAACGAGGGGACACAGTGTGAAGTTGTGCCAGGGGAGGTCTAGGCTGGATGTTAGGAGGAAGTTCTTGACAGAGAGAGTGACTGGCATTGGAATGGGCTGCCCAGGGAGGTGGTGGAATCCCCATCCCTGGAGGTGTGGAAGAAAAGTCTGGATGGGGCACTTAGTGCCATGGTTTGGTTGATTGGGTAGGGCTGTGTGATGGGTTGGGCTGGATGAGCTTGGAGGCATCTTCCAACCTGCTTGATTCTATGATTCTCTGATTCTGGGATTCTATCATTTTGTGATTCTGTGATTCTATGATTCTGTGGTTCTGTGGTTCTGTGATTCTGTGGTTCTGTGGTTCTGTGAGTCTGTGATTCTGTGATTCTATGATTCTATGATTCTGTGATTCTGATTCTATGAACTAACTCTGTGCTGTGTACTTGCAAAAGGGAAAGGAAAGGTAAACATTTTCCATAACTTCTTGCACTTGCTGCAGGATGTGTTAGGATTTGTTATCTTTCCCTGCCTGGATCTGACCCTTTTTTCAGTCCACACAATGTTGTTTTGCCCACTCTTGGCCATCCCGAGTGGTCACAGTTGTTCACTGTGTTATATGCCAAGGTAACAGAAGCGAGATCTTATCCTTGGCTCAACCATCCAGGACATCAAAATAGAAGGTAGAGATCAGACTGGGAGGTGTCTACAAGATGTACTGCAGCATTTTGCACTGGTTAGAGGTCCATTTGGCACGTGGCCTGATGCCAAGCAGTACTGAACAAGGCACACGAAGGCCTGAGCTCACCTTAGCTCTTCTGCAGTGGCACGGAGCCTCTCAGGCCTTCTATCAGAAAGAGTACAGATGCTTAATAATAGATGCTCCTATTGAGATTTAAATATTAATGTGCCTATACATGCATATTCTCAGACTGTTTTGTGGAAGAACATTGTCTTTTATTAACTCCCTGAGCTTACAGAGTGGAATTGAGTACTCCTAGAGTAGAGTAACTTGTTTCTGGAGCTCTCTTAGTGCTTATCCTTTTTTATGCTAATAGTTTCACCCATCCCTGCTTGGGTTTTATCCCTCTGTCATTGGGAATCCATTTTTCCTTTGCAAGTGAAAAAGAAAAATCATGCCAAAATGCTTCTCTGTGAGATGAGTGTATGGAAGAGATGCTTAAAGCAGGTTTAAGATGTGAGATGATCTGATTCTCCACAAATTAATTCTGTTTACAACAAAACTGCCTCCTGACGTTTGGTTCTTATGTTCACCATAGCTCCGGAGCTGGGATCTCAGGTTCTCCACAAAACTAAATGTTGTAAAGTGCTTTGACTAATGTAATTGTTAGATGTTCCCCGACTAGCTAATGACTACATCCTTGTATTGATATTATGGGATGGTCCCTTCGGGAAAAGCCTCATATTGTTTCCTGTCAGCGTGAGTCAGTTTGCCTGCTGAAGTGAAGTGCTACAGGCAATTCAGAGTCTTCAAGTATAAAGTCTGATTAGCTGATGCTGAGGTGTACCTGGCAAATAAAACACTAAGTGTGAGCCAATAATCCAAATGACTCCCTAAGAAGCTGCACTAAGCCACCACAAAGTCATTTTTCAGAAATAACAGTTAAGTGGGTGAGTGTTTTTCAGGTTACCATGTGGGGTCTTGAAATACAGACAGCTAAAATTTCTCTTTGCCTTATGGTTGCAGAGGTGTTGCAATGAGATTTTGTATTTTATTCTAGATAAGACCTGATAGTAGTCTTCCAGTATCTGAAGGGGGCCTACAGGAAGGCTGGGGAGGGACTATTGACAAGGTCTTGCAACGATAGGACAAGGGGCAATGGGTTTGAAGTGTCAGAGGGGAGATTTAGACTGGATGTTAGGAGGAAGTTGTTTGCAGTGAGGGTGGTGAGACANGGAGGAGGCCTTGAGTGAGCTGTACTAGTGGGAGGTGTCCCTGCCTATGGCAGGGGGTTGGAACTAGGTGATCCTTGAGGTCCCTTCCAACCTTACCATTCTATGATTCTATGATAAACTTCCATAGAAATCAAAATTCTCTCCTTGTTATTTTCTTTGCATTACCAGGCAAAATAAATTTATTTTTCTGATTAAATTATCTATTTAATGAACAGTTCCTATTAAGGCCTTTGGGATGCAGATCGAGAAAGTGGTGATGCTTCTAAAGCTGAGGGCCTGAATAAACCTCAAGGGATGCAGAAATCCATCTGGAAGACTCTGATAGGTGTCAGTGATTCCCTATAACAACCATCATTAAAGACAACACCTAATGACCCAGGGCTGACATTCAGGTGTCTCCAGCACAGTCTGTTCACTTCCTTCCATAGGTCTGTCCCATCTCTAAACACCTCAAACATGAGTTTTACTCACCCTACAGCCTGGTCAGTGTTGATGTCTCAGTGAGGAACAGAATGTCTGTGCAAAGGGAATTGCCAGGTCTACTGCAGCCCCCAGCACTGGGTAACTACTGAGGCTGTCATTTGACTTCTGTCTTAGATATTAACCCAGAGGGTTCTTTATGGGGGAAAAACACCACCTAAGGGTCTTGCTTAGGAACAGATAATTTATGTCATCATGAGGATGGTGAGGTACTGGATTGGCTTGCCCAGAGAAGTTGTGGACACTCCAAGCCTGGAGGTGTTCAAGGCCAGGCTGAATGGAGCTTTGAACAACCTGGGCTCATGGGAGGTGTCCCTGCCCATGGCAGGGTGGTTGAAACTGGATGACCCTTGAGGTCTCTTCCAACCTGAACTGTTCTGTCATTCTCTGACAGCAAATTGCCTCCTCCTGAGTTCACAGGCTCACAGGATGTCAGGGGTTGGAAGGGACTCAGAGAGATCATCAAGTCCAACCCCTCTGCCAGAGCAGGACCAGACAATCTAGCTTAGGTCACATAGGAAGACATCCAGGCAGGCCTTGAAAGTGTCTAGAGAAGGAGACTCCACAGCCTCTCTGGAAAGCCGCTTCCAGTCCTCTAGGAACCTTGCAGCCAAGAAATTGCCCCTGGTGTTGAGTTGGAACCTCCTGTGCTGCAGCTTCCATCCATTGCTCCCTGTCCTATCCCAGGCAGCAAGTGAGCAGAGCCTGTCCCCCCCTCCATCCTGACCCCCAGCCCTCAGATATTAATAAACATTTATTAAATCCCTTCTCAGTCTTCTCCAGACTAAGCAGCCCCAGGTGACTCAGTCCTCATCAGGCAGTGCTCCAGTCCTCTCATCATCCTCATAGCCCTCCACTGGACCTTCTCCAGCAGATTCCTGTCCCTCTTAAACTGGGGAGCCCAAAACTGAAGGCAGTACTCAAGATGAGGTCTCAGCAGGGCAGAGTAGAAGAGGAGGAGAACCTCCCTTGTTCTGCTGGACTCACTCTTCTTAACACACTTAATCCAGTGCAGACTGATTTTATGAAGCCAGAAGACCAATCTTTAGCACCCCTTTCTGTGTCATTCCTGGCCTACAAAAGGAGAGGTAGAAAACATTTTTTCTTGTTGCTTTCTTTGTTTTCCCAAGACCTTGCAGTCCTTTTGCAGCCAGACCTAGCCTCAGCCCATGTACGCCCATCTGAAGTGCTACCTGTACATTGTATTTTTGCATTCTTAATCTCATCTGGATTATTGCACAATGGCTGCTACAGCTGGTTCCACCTACACCTGTAGACATATATGAAAGATTTTAGTCATGTAGGCTTTTGCTGTCTGCTTTAGCAACCTATATTTAATCCTTTAAGGATTAGTAGCATGATATGACAAGTGCTTTCCACTGTTTCTTTGTTACAGTGTGCCTGCTTCTAGGTCCATCACTTTCAGATAGAACTCCCATTCCCACCCCATTGTCAATCCACAGAGGCATAGTCACTGGGCAGCATTATTAGCTCTCATTTAAAGTCTGCTGCACACAGATTTTTTTTTTCTATACTCAGTTACAGTCAGGTCCAGTAAGCAATAAACAGTTCAAAAAGAAGAATTTTGTCAGTAATTTTTTTTTTTTTTTTAAACACAGTAATTTTATCTCATCAAATGTTCCACTGTGGGATATCTTAACTCTGAAATTTAAACAATTTCCACTGTGCTGGTTTGAGGCTAATTGGAATACTTTAATAGAGGAAAGTTAAGAAGAAATAATTAAGAAAATTATTCTTTGAGCTGCAGGTACTCCCTAACTTTGTTTAAAAGCTGTGCCTAAGAGCAGGAGAAACACAAAAAATTCTCCTGTTTGCTTCATATTCTTAACACACAGAGATCCTAAACTCCTGCCAAAACTTGGTGTAAAACCACAAGAAATCAGATAGGTCCCTTCCACTCATCACTGGCTTCCAGACAGCTCAGGCCAAACCCTCTACATGGCAAGTGTGCTGGTTTGAGGCTAGCTGGAATATTTTAACAGAGAAAACTACACTATAGGCTGAGAAAGGAAAACATGGTGATGTCTACTGCACTCATAGGCTTGCTGAGATGTTTGGGAAAAAGAACTCAAAACATTAGATAAGGCATTCTCAGTCTGTTCTCTCTCTGGGGGCACAGCCTCACGGGCGGTCTAGCTTCTGGCTCCTCTTTGCAGATTAATCTTCACTAACCACTTTCCTTCCAACCCCACTTACCCATCCTCCAAACTCACCTTGCACATAAGGCAGAGCCTGGGACAAGGCAGAGGGGTGGAAGGGTGGTTGGGAGCCCCTCCTGGGGTCTCTGATTTCTGGGAGGGGAGTTGTGTTTCTGTATTCCCTTTAACTTGTCTATGTCTGTAACTATTCCTGTCTGTTGTGTCTATCTCTGCTTGTGCATTGTGCTGAGCTGTAAATAGAGTTTCGATCCTTAACTTCCAGCTGGCTGAGTTCTAGTCTGGGTCGTNTAGAGAAAATTACACTATAGGCTGTGAAAGAAAAGCATCATGATGTCTGCTGCACTCATAGGCTTGCTGAGATGTTTAAGAGAAGAACTCAAAACATAGATAACAGTCTCTGGGGCATAGCATCTCAGGTGGTCTAGCTTCTGGCTTCTCTCTGCTGATTAAGCTCACTAACTACTTTTCTTCTAACCCCCCTGGCTGATCCTCCCAGCTCACCTTGCACGTAAGGCAAACCTTGGGGTAAGGTATAGGGGTGGGGAGAAGGTGGAAGGGTGGTTGGGAGCCCCTGTGGGGACTCTGATTTCTGGGAGGGGAGTTGTGTTTCTGTATTCCCTTTAACTTGTCTGTGTAACTATTCCTGTATATAGTGCATATACCTGCTGTACATTGTGCTGAGCTATAAATAGAGCTTCAGTCTTTAACTTCCAGCTGGCTGAGTCTAGTCTGGGTCATTTTACAAAGTGGGAGGGGGGCAGGGAACTCCCAAACCATCACAACCTGATTGATGATGCCTCATACATTTAATGGTTTGGCTTGGTTGCTGCATTCTATATTTTCTATCCCACTTTTTTCCCCATATCAGCTGTCCTTGATTTCAGCTGGGTTTGCATTATCAACTTAGTAAAACAGTAAGAGAAATTCATGCTTTCCTAAGGGTAGAAACATACTCTCTTGAGCTGCCTTTGTTCTCAGAGCAGGGTAAAGTGGGAAAAGAGATCTGAAGCCTCCAGAGCAGGAGTCTCCCTGCCACCTGTATGCTTCAGGATTAGGGCAGGGCAGCACACACCAATTTTAAGCATAAAACTGGCAGTGTTGTGTTCAGTACGAGTTTAGGTGATGTAAAATTTAGTCAAATCCTTCCCCACCTTTCAGATTGAGGACAGGTAAATTCAGCAAGGGGTTAACATCTAATAATTCATCCCAGGGGCAGTTTTAAGAGCTTTCTAGATCTTGTTTTGGTGTCTTGCAGGGAAGAAATGAAAGGATTCATTGTGCTGATCCTATGTGCTTGTCTCCTAAAGATACTTTCTTAAAAGAGCAACTACTGATATGTAATTATAGAAATCCCACTGAGTACAGCTATAATCACCTCTCCATCCAAATATCTGTGCTTAATTTTATTATATGTAATATGAAGCACTGCAGAAGTAATAATAAAACTTAATTAAAGATATATTGTACAACAGTTTTTCCACTTGAGCAAGCTGAAGCTACAACTTAACTCCCTTGTACCTTGTAGTACTACATATGTAGTTCTTTGACTTTGATATGAGATGTCTACTCACTGTCCTGGGGGGGAATATTCTCAGCAGAAAAACTGAGACCCCCATGGTGAAGAAAAACTAAAGTCCAGGGGCAGGGACAGGGATAGGGACAAGGAAAGGGAAAGGGAGAGGAAAAGGAGGAGAAGGAGAAGGAGAAGGAGAAGGAGAAAGAGGAGAAGGAGGAAAGGAAGGAGAAGGAGAAAGAGGAGAAGGAGGAAAGGAAGGAGAAGGAGAAAGAGGAGAAGGAGGAAAGGAAGGAGAAGGAGAAAGAGGAGAAGGAGGAAAGGAAGGAGAAGGAGAAAGAGGAGAAGGAGGAAAGGAAGGAGAAGGAGAAAGAGGAGAAGGAGGAAAGGAAGGAGAAGGAGAAAGAGGAGAAGGAGGAAAGGAAGGAGAAGGAGAAAGAGGAGAAGGAGGAAAGGAAGGAGAAGGAGAAAGAGGAGAAGGAGGAAAGGAAGGAGAAGGAGAAAGAGGAGAAGGAGGAAAGGAAGGAGAAGGAGAAAGAGGAGAAGGAGGAAAGGAAGGAGAAGGAGAAAGAGGAGAAGGAGGAAAGGAAGGAGAAGGAGAAAGAGGAGAAGGAGGAAAGGAAGGAGAAGGAGAAAGAGGAGAAGGAGGAAAGGAAGGAGAAGGAGAAAGAGGAGAAGGAGGAAAGGAAGGAGAAGGAGAAAGAGGAGAAGGAGGAAAGGAAGGAGAAGGAGAAAGAGGAGAAGGAGGAAAGGAAGGAGAAGGAGAAAGAGGAGAAGGAGGAAAGGAAGGAGAAGGAGAAAGAGGAGAAGGAGGAAAGGA